>VMOF01000111.1:75407936-75616770 GCA_011764245.1 Trialeurodes vaporariorum | reverse complement strand
CTGGAAGGGGAAAAAAACATATTTAATTATAATGACTGAAACGTTCTGTTACTCAAAATAGTTTCCGATTCGTCAGTACAACAGAGCTCTTGCTACAAGACGAATGAACTATCATATGGTATAAAATGCCTCGAAAATAACGACGAGACCATTAAAGGGGTCTAAAACTCACTCCCCGCAGAGAAACAATAGAAGCAGTGGAGTGACTGTATAAAATCTTGAGCCCGCCCTTTTTTTTGGGCTGCGTGGGGTAATTTTTTGGAGCCTCAGTAGTGGAGGATGGAAGTGCAACCGACAACTGTTTTAGTCATCATACCATGTATGTGAGTTCAAAGTTTCCGTTAAATTTTGTTGACAAGTAAAACAAACAAAAAACAAAAAAACAAAAAAACAAAAAAAAAACTATTTCAAGCCCAGCCACTTTTCCAGCTTCAACTATTCGCCCCTTATAAAAAGCGCTCAAAAAAACCAACATATTTTGAAATTATAAGAGTGTCTCCACTTAAATCAAAATATTTTCTTCTTAAATTATATACGACAAAACTTTGGTGGGCTTAAATTAATAACCCTCGAAGCTTTTCCATTTAAAAAGACAATAATGCATACTACGCGATAATACGTGTCTTTCTTTAGGATGCATGCTTTTAAATTAAAATTACGTTTTTTCGATTCAAAAAATGCTTCTTGTATTAAATAATCCAAATTTTCAAAATAAGCATAGTGTTTTCAACCCAAACACACTCTATTAGCGAATCAACAAGAATTTATATCCAATTATAAAAAAAAAAAAGGATTAAAAACTTGTATTATTAAAATCAATACATTTTTTTCCGTGTGTTTATCGAGATGAGATAAAAGATAAATCACGAATTCACGATCACGGATGAACTATTTCCAAACCATCGTTATGCGTGCGAGGACACGGCGACTTAACTGCAATATCAAGAAATCAAGTATCGCTCCTTCATTTTTGCGAGTATGCAATTAGCTAGCGAGAAATGTCAAACGGCTCGGCAGGAGTGTATAACTCGAAACTTGAAGGCGTATTTAATCTCAAGTACCGACTCGTCATAACCTCTTCTCCTATCATCGAATATTAAACATCAAGGTCCGTAAAATGTTAATCCTCTTTCCGACGGTAAGTCGGGCACGAGTTTCATTCGACCAATCAGGGGCAAGGATTCACTATACTTGCCCACGATTCACGGTCACGTGAGGAATAATATTTTATAGGCCCAGCCGCCCAGATGCGATGATAAAATCATCTGCTTCAATTGCGGAAGAAGCTTAGGCGTATACAGGAAAGTGTCTGTCTCTCTCTCTCTCTTCCCGTTTGAACGCGTGCGTTAGAAAAGAACGGAGATAGGGGCTAAAGTCACGTGATGGCCCTCTCTGCTATCCTTTTCCAACACGCATATAAGTCCAAATGAGAAGAGAGAAAGACAGATAAATTCCTGTATCCGCCAATGGGAAGAAGTTCAACGTTTAATTAGTATATTGATATTAGAACGGTTTGGAAATTCAACGCTTTTTCTTCCTCCCTGTTTCTGTGCATACGGGGTCGCCAAAATAGAGAACACACCGTATGTTACTTTTTGACCTTTGAAGATAGACAGCCGGTATGATTTTCACTTTTCATCGTTATTATATCGAAGAGGCGTGTAAACGGAGAGACTATATAATTTCTTTAACTCTCTATTTTGTGGACGGGAAAAAGGGAACTGGGGGAGAAAAGGGGGGGCCCAAAGTTTCAAATAGCAATACCAATCAATTAATACACATGTGGTAGGGCAAAAGTATTGGAACAGCTATACAGATAAAACTCATGAAAATAAACTGAGATTAAAAATTGTGGTTGGCATCATTTCTTTCTTTCATCAACTCTTTGAAAATATATATTTTACTAAGAGAAAAAAAAAATCTTGTTAAATATGGACTAAAAAGAAAATTCTTTTAGAATTACCAGAACTCTCAAAAATATTCACAACTGAAAAGAAATTTCCTTTGGCACTACCCGATTGATCTAATCAAAACTTTCTAAAAATTCAAGAAAAAGAATTGCTAAATCAATGAGAATTCTGGTTATTTTAAAAGGAACTTCTTATATTATTCCATATTTATAATAATACCTTCCACATTTGCAAAAATCATTTTTTTCTCCGTGTAAGAGGGACCAGGAACCTTTCGAAGCCCCATTTTTCTGCAAGCAGTTCCGATAACATTTCCTAACAAAATATTGAATTAAAAAGCATTCATTTGGAAAATAGTACACATAATCTTGTATGTATAATTTAACCAGTTAGGAGATACACGTATGTATTACAGTGCGTTTGATACAGTGTGTATTATTATATACATAGAGAAACGCATAAGCAAGGTTAGCGTTAGCCCCTGTTATTAAATTTACTCGTTCAATATTTTACCTGTTGACTTAATGATTTGGGAAATATACGTTTGAAGAAATGCCATGCATGCACATTTCCAGGAAAAAAGTGCGCGCGTAGGATGAAAAAAGGAAGAGGCTAAATGGGCGAGAGTTCGAATCCGGAATCCGGATATTTAGTTTTCAGTAGCGTGGATGTGAGATTCTGCCAGAGAAAATTCTCATGAATGGCAGCAGAACTAATAACAGTACTGCAGTGGTACACATAATATTACGCTTTATATTTTAATCCCTTTACATAAAAAAAAAAAAAAAAAAAAAAACAAGTTGGAACTTGCAACACTGGAACAGTGTTAGCAAAGAGAGCATGAGTGTCGGCCGTAAATCATTGTAAGTGTGGAGTTCCATATTGATAGTACAAAACTGCGACAAAGTCAATCGCAACGCTGCATTTGTGTTTGTATAACAGTGATCGCTGTAAAAATAACTTGATAGGTCAAAGTGGAAATGAAAATTTACTTATAGCGTGTTGAAACAGTTGTTCACGAGGCGAGGTGAATACTGTGATTTTGAAAATCGATTTCGATAGTGATAGTTCCTTTAAAATCGGATGACGCAATACCAATCCTAGCAAGCCGCAAAGTCTAGTTTAGTTATTTGGGACTTTTTTAGATTTCTCTCGCCTGAACCAAAGTCATCAGGAAAGGGAAAATTTTTAAATACCAATCCTAGCAAGCCGGAAAGTCTAGTCTAGTTATTTGGGACTTCTATAAAATTTTTCCTCGCTTGAACCAAAGTCACACGAGGGAAAATTCTTCGTCTTTATGGTTTCAGCTTTTTTTGTCTCAGATTAAAAAATGAATTTTAAATATTGATCAAATGTCATCCGACACTCATCAAGGCCCTTAAGGAACGTAATATGAATTTGAAAAAAGCTCATTCGATTTTTAAGGGAGCTTAAACGGTCCATGAGAGACGAAATTCGCGGATACAGAGTACCCACAGCTTATTTCAATGTTCGATCTGACAAGACCGTGCGCCTTTGAAAAATCGATATCTCGATAGTGAATCGATGTATTGCAATTCGGTTTGCACCGGTCGAAAGCGCTTGCTTGTGACTGACAACCTCGAAAATTTCAGATCCACCCGGGTTTTTTTAAATGACCTTACAGGACCTCTCGCGGCCGCAGTTAGACATTTCTTGTCAGAGTTACGCTGAAAGGGGGAGTAGTTTGATTTTTTTAATAAGCCCCCCTAAGATGATATTTTTGGCTCGAAACTGCATTGAGCCCCCTCGGGACATCATTTGGGGCCCGAAAAAAAGCGGAACCGATATAATACGGCACACGACTGGTTCGTGAGAGACGAAATTCGCCTTTTTTCCCGCCTCCAGCGCCCCTCTAAGGTCGATCTGACAAGACCGCACGCCTTTGAAAAATCGATATCTCGAGAACGAATCGATGGATTGCGCACTGCGGTTTGGATTGGGCGGTAGCTTCAGCTTTTAGATAATTCTTGAAAAAAATTCAGATCCATCCAAGTTTTTAAACGGATCTTATGGGCCCTCCCGCGGCCGCAGTTTGACATTGTACGTGAGACTTACGCTGGAGTTGGGGCCACGCCCCCCCCCCATATAGACTTTATCGGGCCGACATTTGTCAGGGCCCTTAATGAACTTCATGTGAACTCAAAAAAAATCACATATGACTTCTCACGGCGCATGCTAGGTCCATGAGAGTCGAAATTCGCGGATTTTAGAGAATCTTAGATTTCTGACCCTATACCGCGCGCCTTTGAAAAAACGATATCTCGAGAGTAAATCGATGTATCGCAATTCGGTTTGGACCGATCAAAAGAGTAAGCTTACCGGTACTCGCCGTTAAAATTTTGGATCCATCTGATTTCATTTTTAGACCTTACTTGAGTTACTTGGACCCCAGTTGGAATTATTTTTTTGGAGTTACGCTGGCAAGGGGGTCGCTCCCTCTCTTGGAAAATGTGGAGGGGGCCCTTTGCTGGGGCATACATTCTATTTTTTCCTTTTTTTTTTTTTTTTTTTTTTTTTTTTTTAATTTTTTATTTGTGTCTAATCTAAGTTGGGGGGGGAGGAGGAGAGTACCTGCAAGTCCACCGGCAATTTACTTTTGATAGTGGCTGCGGGTCGAGGGTGCGGATTGCGGGCTTTTAACTTTTTGTGGGGTTTACAGGGTGGCCGTGTCTAAACTTATGAGAAAAGAAGGCAACCACAGACCGAAAGAACGTTCAATTTCTGGTTCAGAGACCATGGACAAAGACATGGGCACCCGCAAAACAATTGCCCGGAGGGGCAACTTTTGAATGTCAATGGAGGTCTAGGGGACACCCCCTAGAGACGGGCAAGTCTAGAGAACCCCCCCCCCCACTTCCGCCCAAAAATAGAAAATAAATCAATTATCCTTCCAAATGGTAGAAATTGTAAGTGATTTTAGCATGTAGTTTTATCAAAAGTAATTCTATTTTTGACGTGTTTGATATTATGAATAAAGTGACAGCATCAGATGATAGAAATAGTAAAAAGCTGAGTACAACTATTCCTTCTTTATTTTCATTGTCCTGATGAATTCTAAGAGTTAACCTATTTAAATTAACAAAAAAAAACTCTTGCCTATACATTCTCTAATCATGAAATTTATCGACCAGAGGTTTTGAATTTTCAAGGAAGTTCGCTAAATTCTCGTTGCCAACGGTAGTTGCCAATGTAGACACGTTCATACTAGTAGATTTTAAAACTTCTTTCGGCGGGGGAGATGACGGGTGGGAAGGATGATGTCGTCTGAATCAGGAGGGGGTGGGGTAAAAATCAGGGGGAGGTCTAGATCTGGGGGGGAGGAATCCTGAAACGGGGGGGCGAGCTGTATAGTGGCAAGGGGGGTTGGGCACCACTGCTTGGGGGGGGGGCTACTTCCCGCCCTGCCCCCCCCTAAATTACGCCCCTAATTAAAATTGTAAAGTAAACTAAGAATAAAGTTTGTTAACTCTTACTCCTTTCGTTATTTTTTGATCTTCGAATGTTCCGATTCTTTTTTATTGTAAAGTTTTGATTTTTCTGAATTAGGGGGGGGGGCGCCCATTGACAGATAAGGGAGAAAGGTAAGTGTAGGAATTTGCACGGGAATCCGGCGTAGTGTGCCGCAAAAATTACTACCAATGGCGGATCCAGAAAATTCTTTTAGGGGGGGGGGGGCTTCACGCCTATGAATTTTAAATTTGCAGGGAGGAATTTATGGGTTTTTTTCTTTGAAAAAAGGCAAAGGCTACCGTGAGTTGGGGGGGGGGGCGTGCCTTTCCCGAATCCGCCGTGATTACCATGTAACACTGAGCCCGATGACCGATGTCGCATAAAACCAGGTAGAAGACCCGTGGCGGGCGTGGCATCCGTGATGGCTGTGAAATTGGGATGAAGTAGATGGACACACATCATTCATGCAATCTGCACAACGCGGCAAGCAACTGTTGTAGGCGTAGGTGCAGTAGTTCGTGGGGAGGGAAAAGGGGGACGGGAGGTCGTCGCAAAACCATGGACGAAGATAAAACTAAGGACTGCCGACTGTTGTTAGTCCTGTTTTGCTCTCGACCCCAGCGCTCCAAGCAGCGGTCAGCTGAACTACTCTTTCAAGTGAGCGATCCTGGCGATGTGTCCATGCTCACATGCTGTGCTACTGCTAAAACCGTTGTTGGAGTTGGTCTGTTGTGGCATGGCTGTCAACTGTTGTCGGCGACCCAAGAGGATCAGATAACTCAGTATCTCAATGGAAGATCGAAAGCAAGGGAAATCCAGAATCAACTTTGGACAAGGAAAAGAAATCATCAGAAAATTTAAAAAGAGTCGCCTGATCTCTACTAATAAAACAAATGTCTATGTACTCTTTCTTGTTTGATTCCGTTTTGAGGTTAACTGTGGTGTATAGTATTTCAGTCCTTGATTAATCATTTTCGACAATTCAGGAATCTTTCAAGAAATACTCCAGACGTTTGCTTTTTAGCGGATTTTGCTTCCTTTTAATTCGCTGATCATTTGTTCCCTTCGTTCAATCGTGATTCAAATTACCTACACGGTATACATTTGCGGGGAAAGGGATGGGGGAAAGGGAGCCGGAGCGGCCACCGCTGCAGCGGTTCGCTTTTAGTTTACCCTTACTGCTGCTTGGAGCGCTGCGGTCGCGCTCGAAAACCCGCTAACAGGTTTTAACCGGGCGGAGATAGGAAGTCGGCAGTTCTTAGTTATATCTTCGTCCATGGCTCGGAATGGTCTTAAAATTTTCCTTAGGATTTGATCTAGAACGCAACGTTTTACATTTTCGAAAAGTTAACTCTAGCTCTCGCAATTAACGATTAAAAGGGGGAAAAAGCATGGTTTCAGGACCGCGGAACAGTGGCGTTATCTAGCGGATGAGAATCTTACTACAGGTCGCTGAGGATTCACCTTAAAACGCAACGCCGATCGCGTTCCCCAAACGAACTTTTTAGCGGACCGAAAAATCAACAAAACAGGATTGGAAATTTGAAATCATCTAAATGCATTTTAAATCGCAGAATACACGAAACATGGACACAATCCTCTGATAAAAAACCCCCAAAATCTCATACAGAAAATTTCGTTGAAGTCTGATCCAAATTAGTAACGTAATTACATTCCCAAAAAAGCTTCCTCAATCTTGGCCAAAAACTCCCGCCACAAAGAAAAAGCGACAAATTGGGAGGACACCGGATTGGCGGAATCACATGGGTCAATCGGTCCTCGAGGACCCGTTCTCGATACTGAAACCAAGCGATCCCCCGAGCGGACCCCCGAACCATGCCGTTCCTATAAGAAAAGCATTATTGACCTTGTAGAAACGATTTCAATAGAGCATGACACTCATGCTCTAAAAAAAAAAAAAACTCATTAGTACGCACTCCATGCTCAATTGAGTACATAGGCGTAGTATCCGCGGTATTTGCGGATTAGCAAGATTGGAGAAGACGAGGCTCATGGTCCAATGAAATGTGGATGCAGTAGATCAACGGAGAGAAATTCTCTCTCTCTCTCTCTCTCTCTCTCTCTCTCTCTCTCTCTCTCTCTCTCTCTCTCTCTCTCTCTCTCCCTCTCTCTCTCTCCCCCCCTCTCTCTCACTCTCCCCCCTCTCCCCCCCCCTCTCTCTCTCTCTCCCCCTCTCCCTCTCTCCCACTTTCTTTCTTATCTCCATTAAAACACGTATGTTAGACAAGAATGGAAAACGGGGATAAAACCCAATCTTTCTATCCTTTTTCATTTTATACATTCAAAGGGAGAATGAGTGAGATGGAAAAAATCCTGTCCATGCGCCGTTGATGGATGCAACGCGACGGTGTGTGTGTCCGCGCGTCTAACAGGGTGAAGGGTTGGGTTTGGAAGGGTTAATAGGATGAATAATAATACACCGGACGGCAAAGTAAGGATGAACGAGCAAAAAAGTGAAAATAAATAATCACTTTTGACATTTTTACCATTAAAAATAATTTTATTTGAAAGTTGGATCTCGATGCGGGTAGAGTAAACCCATGAACCGCGCCACGCGAAAAATGGGGAGGAATGAGACGAGAAGAAAAGAGTAATTAAGGAAAAGGAGGGAAGAATTAATAAGGAAAAACAAAAGACGAGTATGGGTTAGTTTCTATTTATGTATAATATTGATAGGTTTAACAACCTCTTTGGCGCTTGATATGCGATGTGAATGGAGTTACGCATACTAAATTCTCCGATCACTCATAGAGGCACAAAAAGCCTAGTAATAGTTACAACTGCTTTTCAAAAACGTTCAGATTGGCATGAATGATGGCTTCATCAATCACCAGTTCCTTAAAATTATGAAGAAATCTCAAAATTTAATTTAAAAAAATAGAGTTTTTACGCCCAAAAAAAAAACTGACCTGGGTCGTTTTGGCCCTTCCCCCCTCCTTGCATTCACAACAAAGGCTCATCGAGGTTTAATTTTGATAGGCTTTGATTCCAAAATAAATTGAAACCATTTTTGACGCTAACAATAAGTGAGAAAAAAAAATCTTACACGCGTACTTACTTGGAGCAACAACAAGGTTTACGATGGTTCTGGGTAGATTTGCTTGCAAATAATCTAACACTTCTTCAATGTCTTTTTTATGTTTTTCAGGAGCCGCCCAAATGTCAGGATTATAGCAAAGATCAGTGCAAAAATCGTTTGACCCAATCATAATGGTCACAAGCTGGACAAAATTAAAGTAAAACAAGTTTATTATATACAGATGAGATAAAAGGGAGGTGCGTGCTGTGAGTGGTCATCAATGTTTTCATGTTCAAATGTATTAAACAACGCCATAAAATGTAGAGAAAGCCGATCCAAGGGAACTCGAAGAAAAGTTTTATTTAGAAAGAGACAAAAGTGCTGAAAAATGAGTCAATAAAGGGCAGAATTGTCAGACTGAACTGTTGCATAGAAGTAAATGGGAAATACTGTAGTCCCTCGATTATCCGAACCTCGATTATCCGATCCCCCTATTATCCGAACATCCGGAAATCGGGTGAAACCAATGGGTAACGCTAATAAGCAACAACCCATCACTAAATTCTTCGGCCGCAAGTAACTTTTCGTACATACCTCAATTTCATTTAATTTAAATTCTATATTGTAAATATTATTTCTTAAATTCGTTAAAAAGGGAGAGGGGCGGATGGAGCTCGCAAATTGCATGTACCTCCGCGCGGTGAGCTCTGGAAACTGTTTTTATACGTTTAGCACATGTTAAACGTATAATTACAGACTAAATCTTGCATAATCTAAAAGCTCCCTCGATTATCCGAATTTTTCGTTATTCGAACAACCCACCGCCACATTAGGTCGGATAATCGAGGGACTACAGTAGTGTATTTTTCTGGACAATTTGACAACTATGATGTAGGGAAAATGAAAATGAATTGGATTACTTACAAATGAGACGAAGTCAAGTACTTGTATGATCCTAAATAGTTACGATTAGTCTAACTTCAAGGAATTCCCACGGCGCCGGGCGTATCTGTGCCGGTTTTTAATGCGTCAATGTTTGCATTTGTTGCAGAGCTCATGCAAACACAAACGCCTTCAACTACGAGACTATGCAAAGAGCAACTCACACACCAAGTATTGATTTGGAAACTTCAAAACGCAGCTTATCGGCCTGGATTTGAACCACTGTGGATTTGTTTTATTCGCACCCAGTTTATTGGCGGAAACAAAGACCCACCCACACATTTGACATTAAAACTACAAAAGTTTTGGTCCTTGGAAAGCAGGTAGGACCAAAAAGAGGTTAAGTCGTGGCTAAGCTATGTCACTCGAGCATCAAATTTGACACTCTATCGATTATAAAATGTTAATGACAGGATTCTCAGATACAATTATGAGGATTTTTCAGATTCACACGCAATAGTCATAAAACATGCACGGATATGACCTAAAGCTGCCGCTATAAAAAATTCACTAACTTTCTCTGTTGTAATTGAAGCAAATAAGACAAAACGTGGCTAAATCCATTTTTCAAACCTTCACAGGGACGGTTTATGTTGTAAAAATTGTGGTTTATGTTGGGCAATGTGGAACTTTCTTCGATAATGGCTTTAATAAAAACAACTGCCTAGTTAAGTAATAAGACCAGATATTCTGAAGAGCATTAAGGCGAAATATTTACAAGTTATTTTGGAATATAAACTGGATTTAGACACCATTTATCCTAACTAATATATTGTGATCTAACCATTGGTGAGAGGACATGGATAATTAATAGAAGCTCTGATAAGAGAACAAAACATTTTTTCCAATTTAAAAACTTTGAGGGGCTTTAAAGATGTTTAATTGTTAATAATTTAAAAACGCCTGCAAAGATACAGATATGCAAAACCAACCGCCTAAACATTCAACGAGCTTTGGGCAAAACTTATAGCTAGTCGCTTGTAGGCCATACTGATGAGCCAAAAAATCCTTGCAAAGAATATTTTTTCAGAAATATCGTGTATTTTTATGGTTACGGAGGCTTTTTTTTCTCTCACACATGCGTCGACTCAGCCATACTTTTGATCCTTACTTTGTACTTTCAACCTCAGCGAAGAGTTACCAATTTCTATCTGAACTGATAACATAGTCGAATCTTGAGAGAAAGATTCGACAATATACCACCATTAACTCAAAATCAGTCGAAAATTGGATCTAAACTATTTTGGTTCAATATAACTAAACTCGACTCGTTTTGTTTTTCTTTACCAGCAAATGGGTTGTTGAACAGAACTTATAACTTTTCTTCATACTCATTTTTATCGCTTTTGTTCGATCATATCCGAAATGTTTTGCCCTCGGATCTTTATTTCTTAGGGCTCATCGTTGAAAAATCTCAAAGTAGGCCGAAGGCTCCTCAAAACCGGGCTAAAGTGCGATAGACTTGCCTCATTTTTCTTCTGCAGGCCGATCATTTACTTTATCGTTAAACTGATCGTTAAAACTGTCTACGAGTGGTGCTATTGGTCAAAAATGTAAAACTTGGCTGTTGCTATGGTAACCATCGTTAAGAGTCTCGTTTTATAAAGGATTTTCATGAGTAACCTTTAAAAAACGGACACTATAACGATGGTTACCATAGCAACGGCTAAGTTTTACAATATTCGACCAATAGAATCACTCATACACAGTCTTAACGATCGGTTTAACGATGAAGTAAATGATCGGCCCACAGGACTCTTTAACTGCATGTCTAGCTTGTGAACACTTTCTATAATTGAGAACGTTTTCGAAAGAAGAGCCCATTAAACAATGAGTGTGCTCTTCCCAGTAGCGTCGCGTCAATCTGGCAACGCTGCATGTCGTCCATTTAAACCCATGTAAAATATCAATTCGAGGAAGTGCACTGTACACTTCCAGTAGTTCGACCTTTTTCACGGGTTTAAACGGTTGCAATGCAACGTTGCAAAATTTCACGCGTCGCCACTGGCCCTTCCTGAAAATGGAGCTCTTGCTAACTTTTGCTATACTTAAGCGATTGAATAGTTCATTCAATTTGAATTATATTTCGCGTTACACGTACCTTCCAGTGATTCTTGAAATCCACCTTTGGATCTGCTTTGATTCTCTTAACCAATATGCGCGCCATATAAGGCATATCTGCACTGATGGCACCAATTTCTCCCACATTGAAATGAGACGCTCTTTCTTGTACAATAGAATCACCCTTGGAAAAGCCGATTAAATTCGGATTAAATTCGCGAAGGATGTTTGGAATCGTCAAGAATTCTCTCCAATTTTTTTGTCCACCTGTAATCAATAAATTCAGTATGATACATTAGACATGGGTGCTATTAAATTTGTTTATTATGCACTCAAATACTCGGAATCATTGTATGAAAAATACATATGGTTTATACTTAAAGAAATATAGCTTGTCAATTATAAGAGAGTATTTGGAAAGGGGGCAGTAATTATCCGCAAAACGGTAATCTTGAGTGCACATGCAACCCCCCCCCCCCCCCCAACTTAGCCTACTATGGTTTGAGATCGAACAAAAAGTGCCCAAACATCAGTGGGAAAAAAATCATAAAAAATCATATTTTTGACCTTATACAAGCTTAATTCAAAACTGTCCGGTGACAAATCTAGGTTTAAATTGCCTGTTTAAAGCATTCTCTGTGATTATAGCTGCCTTGAAAGTTTTTAAATGATGAAATTGATGAGAAATACTTTCTAATTTTTGGCCACTTTTGGACGATTTCAGATTATAAGCGTAAACCCGAATCCAAATCAGACAATGGGACTTTTGCACACTTTTGCTATAAGCGATTTAACAGTCGATTATGGCGTACAAACCTCAAAAAATAACGATGGCGGCACTAAAAACTTCCAAAATCCACTCCTAAACTCAATAAACGCAGTTATTTGCGCGAGCGTAATGGTGGCCGAAGGCACTAACAATGGGAGATTCCCATCTAACAATGCTAAAACTCCATCAAGAAAAGATCAATAAGAGACTACTTTCATTTGACACCGGTGTCACTAGGTGTTGCGGCACCATTCATTGGATGTGGATCATCACTCTGATGACTAATTACTCTGTGAATCATCCTTGTCAACATAGAAAGAGTGACGAAGTTAAGATAGGAATCTCCCATTGTTAGTGCCTTCGGCCACCATTATGCTCGCGCAAATAACTGCGTTTATTGAGTTTAGGAGTGGATTTTGGAAGTTTTTAGTGCCGCCTGTTGCAACGAAGTGGCAACGGTGTCATCATATGTTAGATACAACTTTATCAATGGTTGTTCTTTTCCTAACCTAGAGGACTTTTATCTTGTCTTATAAATGATATTTCGAACGGATTTGTCATATTAAATAATGTTTCATTCTTCGTGAATTCTATAATTCTAATTTTATTGTTTCTTGGTGAAACACCGCCATATCGTTATTTTTTGGGGGTTTTCACGCCATAATCGACTTTTAAATCGCTTATAGCAAAAGTGTGCAATAGCCCCTATTCCTTCAATTCCAGAGATAAAAGTTTCGATGTTTGGAGAGTAAGGACTAAAAAGGCGGCAAGATTTCAAAATCCATCCCCACAAGAGTTCTCACGGATAGTGATAGAGTAATAAGCGGACAGTTCGAGAACCGAGGAGCGAACTCCACAATCCGCAGTAGTAAGGACCTAATTTAAATTAAACATAACGCACGCTATCCAAACTCAACTCTCAGCCTCTAATTATTTTAATGATTTGTATAAGATAACTTAGGCAACGCATTAATCATACATACAATCTGCCATCATCATGAACTCTCTTGCTAACAAGAATTTACTGAGGTAACTCTATACATAATAATATGTCGTGCCCGTGTGCAGGTTGAACTTGACCGCAAGTATCAGGGTTGCCAGTTTGCACAAATGCACAGTTCACCTGATGGTTCTTCCGGAAAATTAGAGATCATTTCTGTAGCTGTGGCAATACTGACGAGAATATCTATGTGAGACTTCGCTTGACTTTGATTAATGCTTTAGGAGCAGCAGCAATGCTGATTACAAGGTTGCCACGCTTCGATTAAACTATGGTTATTTTTCAGTAGCATAGAGGAGTGCGTTCACCTCACTCTCACTCTCATTTTTCTTATTTATCTAGAAATCGATGTCAATAGCACGAAATTTCAATGGGGCTCTTGCAAATTTTATTTTGCTGTAAGCAAATGAATAGTAAAATATCATACTAAAGCCAGCAAAAATTACGAAAATCACACTAAAAAAGTTTAAATTAATTCAGAAGCTACGCAGATATCATGGGAGATTTTCCTGTCTAATGGGTCTGTTGCAAACTTTCGCTCCAACGATTAAGAGTGTTTAATCTAACGTAAAATCGCCTGAAAAGTCCATTGGTGGCATCAGAAAGTCATAAAATGCAATAATAAACTCACAAGAGGCGTTTAGTGAAATCCAAGATGGCGGAGAAATATCGAGCAATTTGTATGCATGCACCACGAACATCCAAGGATAGCCAACCTCACACCTATCGAACACAACCAATCACAACGTAAACAAACACATAACCTCTACCTCCAGTGAGGTTGTCAAAGTTGGTCATCCTTGTATGTTCACGGTGCATGCATACAGATTGCTCGATATTTCTCCGCCATCTTGGATTTCATTAAACGCCTCTTGTGAGTTTATTATTGCATTTTATGACTTTCTGATGCCACCAATGGACTTTTCAGGCGATTTTACATTAGATGATACACTCTTAATTGTTGTAGCAAAAGTTTGCAACAGACCCATTATAGTCGCTTTCTCTACGGAAACACAAAGATATGTCTCAAATTAGATATGATACCTGCGTAGCTCCGGCAATACACCTGATTGTAAGAGTGAATTTTGTGATTTTTAGTGCGCTAATCGTCGTGTTTATAGTTTTTTGTGCAAGAATCAACTCCTCAATCACCCGTAGCAAAAGTTTGCAAGAGCCCCGTTCATACGTTTTCAGAGCTGTTAAAAAGGAATGTCCGCAAAGTGAATATTTTAAAAGTATGCGAGGTAACTGAGTGGTGGGGCAAATCGCCCATTGCAAATTAAAAATAAAAAATATAATATGTATCTGTCAGGCGCTCTGCGAGCCTTTCCTCTTCGGCGCTTTTAAATTTTCCAATTTTTTAGATTTTTCTTGGTTAATTCATTCTATGATTAAAAGTAAAAACCCTCTTTGATCTTACACATTTCTTTCTATTACAGCTCCAAATTTTACTGTTACCAATCAGCCACACACATTATTTTAATAATTATCTGCAGTTAGAGAGGCTGATGTAATAATCGCGGAAGAACAGGAAGGATTAAGTTGCGAATAGCGTGCGATTCGGCAACGTTGCAGTTCGTCCATTTAAACCCATGAGACAGATCGAACTATTGGGTGTTAGGTGAAAACCTTCGGATTCGAGCTTTGGCATGGGTTTGAATGGACACAAGGCAGCGTTGCCAAAATTTTGATTTTAAGTACAGCGTTGCCGAATTGTTGGAGAATGGAGCTATATTTAAACCGTTTTATTCTGAATCGCTGTTGATTTCTGATTTTGTTTACCTTCTGGTTGAAGCAGCTTAAACTTTGTCAAACCTATTTCTACACTTTGTATTTTCGTTACATTTAATCTCACAAATAGATAATATATCGTTCAAGAGCGTAGATATGTATTCTTCATTATTGATGTTTTATAAGCGCTCCCTCTTTCATGGTCACTAATTCGCACAATGGAGTGGGACAGCATGGAGGATGTGACTCTGGTTTGTTTGCCTCATATTTTTTAACCTTAAATAAAAAATTATGATTAATCTAGTGGAAATTGCTTTTAGATGCGAGAGCAAGTGTTTAGACTTTTAGAGTAGCTATATCTAAACACAGAATTTTAAAACAACTATCCAGGTGAGAAAATTTGGCTTTTTTCTGTCCTGTGTCGGTTTCTTTATCGTGCAACATGAATCCTTCAAAAAGACACAGTTATATCGATTTCAGTGTCCAGGATAGCCACTCTCAAAAACTAGCACTTTCGTTTAAAACCAATTTTAAGTGAATTTTAACAACTTTTTTAAGGTAAAAAATAAGAGGCAAACAAACCAGTGGCGGCTCGTGCGATTTGGCGACAAGGTTCTACCTCCGGTTGATTCTATGTAAAACAATCGATTCGATAGTGAAGCGCTGCTTCATCAACAATCGATTGTTCCACATAGATTCAAATGGACGGCAATCAATGTTGCCAAATGGCACGAGCCGCCACTGAAACAAACTGAGCCCGTGTAAAATATCCGTAAGGCAGTGGCGGCTCCTGAAATGCGATAAATCGATGTCCACTCCATTTAAAACTATAGAAAAGTATCGATTTCTTGGAGGTTCAATTGCACCCCCTGACGATCGATACTTTTTTATAGTTTTAAATGGAGAAGACATCGATATATCGCATTGCACGAGCCGCGCCACTGCCGTAAGGCTACCATCATGGCTGTCTTCTTGAAGTTTCAGTATCACGTCCTATAAATCCTCTCTATTGGAATAGCTTGTTGTTCTGTACATATGTATAGTGACTCTAGAGCCGCCATCGCCATTTTACAATTTTACTTGATGTACATCTAGCAACATTCCAACTATTCATCCGAAGAACATCGGTATACGCAGAGCTGTTTTCCATACTATAAATACAACTTCCTGAGACTGCCTCCAGGCAAGGATCAAGGCTCGTCCACACGATTCAGATACTCCTCACGTTGAATCAGAGAGTAGTAATATTTCTTTTTTTTTCTCAGTAATTTAAAATAAATGCTACTTCCTGGGATATAAATTCTCAACCATCTAAGACAATAAAATGAAAACTCTCTTCGTCCGGCCTGTGCCAACACATTTACGACTTTACACAATACCGTCTACAATCATTATCATATCAGGATTCCCCGTTGGAGATCATGAGGTTAGAGTTCGACTTGGTATGAATTTAACTTACAGTTGAATGGCACTTACAATTAGTTATCAAATATTTGTTTTTTTTTTTTTTGTTTTTTTTTTGTTTTTTTTTTTTTTTGTTTTGTTTTGTTTTTTTTTTGGAATTGCAACCAAAATTGAAAGAGCTTGTCAGTAATGAAGTTTTTGGCTTTAGTTACATACTTTTACAACAATGAAGTAAAAGAGTTGAAAGTCGTATTGAAAGAGGATGAATCACAATTTTTTGATTCGCTCTCCATAATTGTTACTATATACCAAGACGACCCTAACCTCCAAAAAACAATCTGGTATGTTCAACGAGCTATAACTTTAGAGTGGCAGCGGATTGGTCCTTGTGCCACACAGGGTAGAAGGAATCTCGGGAAAAAGCGGAATTTGGACGGCAGATTCCAAGGTTTGAGGTTAAATTTTGTTGGTCGTTTCCGGCGATGCCCGAGTTTGTTTACAAAACGACCGGAAACGACCTACAAATTGAACCTCAAAATCGATTTTTACGGCAAGATGGCGGCGCCCTAGGTGACAACAGTGAACAAGCGGAACGTTCCTTGATTTGCCACTCTAAAGTTTATAGCTCGTTGGTTATGTTTAGAGACAGTACTGCTTTATGCCTCAATTGAAGATTACTTTTTTTTTTTTTTTTAAGTAAAATAAAAATCAAATAAATAAACTTAGATGACGAGATAATGGAGAAGAGAATGTTCGCGTTCATTACAAATTTGCATAAAAAATCGGGATGGATAAAATAAAACAAATCATTCCAACGATAATGAGATCACTGATCGACTTCAACCGATAAAAATTACCAATTGATAGAACCGTGCTGCGGAGAACTTGTCGGAATTGAGTTGCTAAACGTGTTTATAAGTATGCATCAAAAATGAAGGATACAGATGAATAAAATATATTGCGCGTGCAACCGTGCCGTCCATCGCCGTGATGATCGTACAATGCTGCTTGTAGTGATGATCACATTTTTTTTTTTTTTTTTTTTTTTTTTTTTTTCCAATAAAAGCAGAACTTATTGGTTTCTAAGTTCATGTTACTCTTCATGACCCGACTCTGGGGTTGGTAAACTCTCAATCTCAAAATCCTGCTTACTAAAAAGTTACTGAAGGGTTGAACCTGTATTTTTTTATCGATCCAAGTGGGGTTGATACGGTCTGAAACCGTTAAACTGACAACACTGCCTAGACTAAGAAGATGAATGAAAAATTCCCGTGCGTAAACTCACAAACGAACTCAAGACATTAGCTTGCAGTGTTGTCTGACTTCTGTATCGTAAGATGCTCAGGGAGCAATTTAAAAACTTTCATTGATACTTCCTTGCCTAGTTGGCTTAGCTTGGCTTGAGAAATCCTCAAGCCAAGTTATGAGTCGAGTGAGAAAAATTTCCCAAAAAATCGTTTTGTTGGTAGGTACCTCTGATCTTTCTAGTAAGAAGTTCGAGGCTGTGAATTCTAATACTATTTTTTTTTTTTTTTTTTTTTTTTTTTATTGTTTGTTTTTCTTTGTTTGATGTTTTATTATAATTTTTAATTGGTCTATAAACCTTGAGCACGTAGTACCGTTTCGCCGTTGTCGAAAGTGTCGTTAAGGGTAATTCCATGGTAACAGGGTAACAGGGCTTTTCGCTGACACCGATAACAATCGTCACATATAAATGGGGCTCCTGCAAACTTTTGCGACAAGGGTTAAAGAGTTGAATCTTACATAAAAACCTGTAAAAATGACGATGAGTGCACTAAAAAAATTACGATGTTCACTCTCAGAATCGAGTTTAATGGTGAAGAGACGCAGCTGTATCATGGGAGATTCCTATCTAATATGAGAAATATTTCTATGTTTCCGTAGAGAAGGTGACTACTAGAGAATCTCTCATTATACCTGTATGCGTTGAACCGCCATTATGATCTGCCGTTATAACAGTTTTGTGAGTTTTTACTGAATTTTAGACTTGTTCAGTGGGATTTTTGAGATTTTCGCTGGTTCTTACATCAGACTGGACAATTCATTTGCTCACAGCAAAAGTTTACAAGAGCTCCATTGCATTATTATAGTGTTTAGGGCAACCAATCGAATGAATTTTACAGTCCAAAGTGTTCCTTTTAGCAAGTTCAACAAAGACAAACCGTACAAATTTAATGATACATTGAAATCACACTGCTTTTGAGGAGTCAAAACTCAAAAGGCAATTCTGCTAGATCATCCCGCCTATTTTGATCCTTAAAAAGCTGTATAATTTCAACAATTTCCTAAATTCACGATCCGTTGTTGTAGAAATTGCATTGCTGAAAGAAACACCCTTAACAGTAATATTGATTAATTTAGTAGCTTTTGACATTTTGCGATGCAATTTTTATGACTTTTTTTAGGCATCAGCGGAAAGTTCTGTTATCGCCGTGAAAATTACTCATAACATGTTAACTTTCATGCTTAAGCGACCCCCCAGACCTCCTATAACATCAGATAGATATTTTTTGGTGAAAATGAATAATCACTTTGAATATACGATGAAATTATTTGATTATTAATTCAGATGTTGGACATTTTCTGATGCCAATGAACTTGCTTGATCTAGAGATAACTTGACCATACAGCTTTACTGTTTCCGGTCGGCATATTTTCCTTGGGCGCGAGACATGCGTCACGTTGTGTCCCGTCGCACATTGGGTTGAATATAGATTTTCCCGGACAAGACAATTTGTTGTCTTTTTCTTTAACTCTTGTAAGCACAAGGGAGGGGGGTGTCTGAAACGATCCCACGCTAAAAGTTTTAGAGTATTCTATCATTTCTTTAATTAAATTTTAAGCCTTCATATGATATTCAAGGGACTGCGTTTTTTGGACAAGTGTTGAGAACTGATAAAAATTACATGAAATGTCAGGTGAGTTCTTTCCTTAAAATTAGCATACAAATAGTTAGGAGATTTTTAATAAAGAACACACCCAGCTGATATTTCATGTGATTTTATTTAGTCCCGTTGACTCCAATATTGACCCATAAACCATCAGGTCTGTTCTTTCTTGAAAATCTCTATTCCATTAATATGTAGATTTTAAGGAAAGAACAAACCTGCTGTTTCGTGAGCCTTTTGTTGCATTTTTCTGGAATCGTAACTTTTTCGAAAAATATCCATAAATATCGAAAAATTGGTGATAGACATATCAGTAAAATAATTCTGAAACATTCAGTCGGTTAAACTTAATTACTGAAATACTTAAAGTTTAAAAATAGAAGTAAGCCTCTACTGTGAAAACCCGTTTGGGGTCTTTTCAGACATTCCTCCCCCTCGGTACCGAACGTAGGTCAGATAACTTCGACTCACAAGGATTAAACACATTTTAATGATTGTTTATTTTCTAGCAAAACCATATCATTGGACTCATTTTAAACACTAGCATGAATGATTTCATACATTTTTTTAAGTTATCTCGCTATTTTTTGTTCATAATCTTGATTTTATTTTTAAAATTATGCCCGGGAAATTCATTATTTCGACCTACAGTGCGTCGCTTGGATCACAATTTTTTAAGTATCAACGAATATTCAGAACCGCATTCTCCGTAAGTTTATATGGCGGTCAAAATGACACGGGATTTAAGCTCATTTTCTTATATTTTTAACTCTTGAATTATCTACTTCAAAGGAGGGCAAAGCCCTTTTTGTAAAAACGGCAATGCAAGGTGTCAGGCGTAGAAAAAAAAACAATTTAATTTATTGATTTATGCAAAATGCAATTTTTTCGAAATCATTTCTGAGGGCCAGAGAATCATCACCTCTATTTTTCTTTATTAAAAAAAAAAAAAAAAAAAAAAAAAAAAAAAAAAAAAAAAACAAAAAAAGTTTTGAAATGGTCCGTCTGGGCGGTGATTTCAAAGATGAAAACCACTGTTATTGACGTCAATGAATCCTTGGTCGATCCCGATTTTCTTTTCTTTTTTTTCTTATTGGTCTGCAAGATCCATTGCATTGTGACTCGTTTTTTGACCTGCGTCGGGGAAGTCTAAGGAAATAAAGAGAAAAAAAAAGGGGGGGGGGAATTCCTCCTTGAAAGAATGAAAATGTAAAACCAACTATGAGGATGAAGCAGATTCATCTTCTATCAGTCGGAAAAGTCCTTGCACCCGTTTTTTAACTGGATCGGAAATTTCTTAGCCAGACGAACCCGCCTCTGTTCAGAGCCGTGAGGATCGTATTGCATGGATATGCACTATACTTAGATCCGTTAAAATACAACAAGACACATACATGTTCGAAGATGAAATGAGAGGGGCATGGCCTCATCTTCCGCAACATTACTTCCTCTTTCCGCTGGAAATAAGGAAAGGAGAGCTAGTGGGTCTAATGAAATTCACTCAGAGGTCCAGCTGGTTAAATTATTAGTCCTTTGTCTGTTGTGTTTAACGTATCGAAGCGCAAAGTGCACTGCACCCCTGGCATACCATTTGCTCGGTTCTGAACAGAGCTCCATCTGGCTCGAAAATTTCCAATTTGGTTGAAAAACGAGTGCAAGAACATTTACGACTGATTTTTACATGAAACATTTAAATTCACCAACCATTTTGCCATAATAGGTAAAATTATACCCGGCCAACGCCTTACGCCTTTATTTTTCTGCTTATGCAATCTACAGTACACATTATTCGACATGTGTTGACTGTTGAAGTCATCGCGTAAATTGTAAATTACAATAAAAAATTTAGAGGGAAAGTAAGATTGAAAAATCCAATGAGTTAAAAAGATCAACGGGACTTTACATTGGAAGGTAGATTTGAGGGTCTTCTCCTAAGACCAATGAATGTTTAATACCGACGGTCTTGCTCCCAAATTATTGATGAGCACGTACGGCCATTTAAACCACACGTAAACGCTCACCATCCAACACCTTTCGGGGACCGTCTGTACCGAACATTTATTGATCCCTGTGCTCTCAGATGATCTCTGTAGGAGAGGGGTCTCTATTTAAGCTCTATATAAGCTCTCTTTCAATGATTCCCCACCCCACCCAGCTTTTAAAAGGGGGTCTGAGGATTTCTCTCAACATTTTAAAAGGAGTCTTGGGGCCTTCCCCTCATCAGGTGATGATCGATTGCTGTTGTGAGAGTAGTATGTTCCTAGCCTTACGGAGAAGAATTTCTCGTAGGAATCACGGTACGTGTGTGATTTAATATGCGGTCTAATAAAATGTTCCATTTATAAAATAACCAGAATTCTTATTGATTCAACGATTCTTTCTCGTTAGTATTATACTCACGTTCTATTGGATCAATAAGAATTCTGGTAAAGTTTCAAAAGGAATTCCTTTTCAATGATGAGAGTCATTGAGAATTCCAGTAACTTTAATAGAAGTTTATTTTTCAGTTCATCATTAAATTTTTTTTTTCGGTGCGCAAAACAATAGAAAATTGTTATCATGGCGATTTCCGCATTTAATTAACGATAATTCGTCGGGGGGGGGGGGGGGGGGGGGGGGTTCACTCGGGTCTAGGAAAATATCATTTATACATAGAGTAACTTCCGTAAATGAGCTTATTTCTTCCAACATTATCGCCAAAACTGCGTTACTATTCAAAAAAATAAAAAAATGTATCCCGGCAATAATTTTTAAATGCATCCAATTATTGTTATACTCCATCTGCGGATGACGTCGACATTATCCACTTTAATAAAAACTATGGAAATTAAAATATCATCGAAGATTCCGTGCATTTTTCTGCAACTCATCAAAAGTGGCTATAAATAGCTTGCCAACCTAGTATGGGTAATTAATTATGATAGCGCGGTGGGACGGCTGAGTGCTCAAGCGAGTAATGTATATGCCTTAAAAATTCTCCATTTATTCACAATTGAAAAACCGATCCTACGAATTGAGTTAAGCAAAGTGACCTGTAACTAATTTTTCATCTTCTGTCCTCGACTTTAAAATTAATGATTGAAGCAGTGGAATTTACGTCGATAAAACGTTATTATGCTGACACATGTCTCTACTTTAGGACCACAGTATTTATACAACTCTAAAAGCTTATTTCATTTATAGGTTTATAATAAATGCTCTTATACCATGCTTCTATTTATGTATGCAGACCGACAGAAATAATCAACGCTCATATACTCTCGCATCGGTCCTTTCAAATTAACTTTGAAACATTTTCCATCAATTCATTTTGAAGACGTGCGTTGTCATGCTCATTGCTCAGCCGTCAAAATTGATCCAAAACAGTTCATTGACTTGGAGGCAACCCGCAAAAAGCACACCTCAAACAGTCGATGTTTCGGACTCAGTGGCCTTGGAATGAGGATTGTCGAGTTTATTCTCGGGAAAATCTGTTTCGACGCCCTTTTAACCTTTTTACATAAATTCACGGTCTTTGATGGTGGGGGGGGGGCGCAGGAGGAGGAGGAGGGGGGAGAGATTAGTACACGTCAGGGACCAAATAATGTTACATACGTCCTCGCGGTCCCGCACGCAGATGATCGGTGAGCACTCACTGGGGGATAAAACCATCACTCAAGTACGCACCATCCAACGTCTTTTAGGAGACCGTTAAGGTGATTCCGGGGCCGATTAGTTTGAACCGTGGACACCACGTCGCGCTGTTCCAAAAGTCAAGCGTTCTTGTCTGAAATTGATTAATTTACGCAAAAATTGCAAATTTGAGGAACGTGCATAGGCACCTGCGAGCATACATCGGGAGGATATCCTGAAAGTTTATTTAAGCTGAAACACTCAAAAATAAAGCCGGGAAGCTACGGCTATGATCTGCAATATTTTTGGATGTGGGATTCCACAACCCACGTTAGTTACTGCAAAGAGACTATTATTGAGAAAACTTCCTGAGAAGGAAAGTTGCGGTTGAGAACAAATTAAGTAAATGAAGACAAATACCGAATGAATCAATTAAATGCAGTAGGCGTTACGCCGTTACGTAGTTGACTCACAGTCAACAAGATCAAGCATTATGGCTCTTTGAAAGAAAATGCATAGAAGGAAATCCCTTCAATAATGTGAGGGGAAAATCAAGCGGGTGTTTGTTTGAATCAAGGCTCCGGTTAATTTACTCAGTTGGAATTGAAAAGCGGAGGAAAACGGTTAGACGGAATTAAGGTGGAGGCGGATCTTTGGCAGTAGGGAGCGTTCTAGGATTTATTGGACTAGAGTTCTATAGAGAAACTGAGAATATTCATAGAAAGGCACCGTGTAAAATTAATCGATACGTCAACCGTTTCTACAACATTGATTACCAAAATGGTGAAAATTTAGTTAAGTACGTTCTTTCAATACGAAAATGAAAATTAATTTCCGGTAGTCCAGTGATGTGTACCGATTCTATCAAAGCTCTCGCAGAATGGTTCAGACCATTTAAAAAAAAAACAAAAAACAAAAAAACAAAACAAAAAACAAAACAAAAAATCAAAAAAACAATTTTAATGGCGTTTGTTCCAAATTTTACTTCAGTGTTACAGACGTTCGATTCCCATGTTAAATCACTCGAAAAGGACGTTGAAAGCATCATAAAGTTCCAATATTCTCTCAAAAACACAATAAATGTGTTCAACAAAATTACAAGTTGACGGTTAAATGCTGAGCGGATGACAATGGGAGAGTCCCGCATCTAATGGCAGTTTTCTATGTTGAAAAAAATGATGCATTATAGAGGAAGCTGCAATTAGATGGGACCAGTGGCGTCGCGTGCAATTTGGCAACAATGTATTCTATCCATTCAAACTCGTGTAAAATATCGAATTCAGGGGGTGCACAGTGCACAAGGAAAATTCGATATTATTTAATGAGTTTAAATGGAGCTGTTGCATTGTTGCCAGATGGCACGCGACGCCACTGGATGGGACTGCTTCATTTTCGCCTGCTCACTCCTCATTATTTGACCGGCATCTTGTACTTTTGTTAACGCATTTATTGAGTTTTTGAGTGAATTTATTTTGGTCAGTGGAACTTTCTGATGATGCACTCAACGTTATTTTCAAGTGATTTATTTTACATAGGAATCTAATGCTGCAGCAAAAGTTTGCATCCGACATTTTAAGAATTTAAGGGCTCATAAAACAAAAGTGGGGCTTATCTACATTCCGAACGACTCTCTTATGAGATCAAAATTAGGTTTTATGACACATAAGTCTCTCGCTCCTCAGCCTGACCCGAAGCGGAAGACTGGACATTAAACAGGAACTGCACTAGTTTTTTTTTCTTCTCTATGGGTCTGCTGTGTGATGAATTATTTAGACTCCAGTTTCATAAAGATCAGCTCAAGTTCGTCCAGTGTCCGGTCAATTCGTGAACAGGGTCGCAGTCGCGTCAGTTCAAAACGAGACAAGAAATCGGACAAAATTAGATGAATCAGAGGGGAAGGGAAGAGAGACTTCTATCATCTAAAAAATGTTGTATCTAGTCCCAATTTTGTACCATGTACCAATCCATTTATTTATTTATTTGTTTATTTATTTATTTATCTATCTATTTATTAATTTACTTCTATTGTATTTCTTTGTTCATTTCCACTCGTTTAATTTATGTATTCCCCCGGCCGCCTCCACTTCTTTGTTAGATTAAAATAGGATCAACATAATAAATATTACTTACGTATAGAGTAGGAATAGGATATTTATTTTGTTTTGACAAATAAATTTAAACGATTTCAATAGAGCCTGCCTTGCGGCACGCTCTAAAAAAAGAAATCTACTAAATGAAATGAAAGCCACCGAACTTGAATTTTCGTCGGCGGCGGCGTTCTATTACTAAAACGGATTCGTTGGGGAAGCGCACGCCGGTGGGGGGGGGGGGGGGGGGCTACAGTGGACTACCTCCGAAATTCCTTTCCTTCCGTTTGATGCTAATCTCAGACCATAAGGTCAGTACTTTGAAAAGCATGTTTCTTCCAACGAATCGGTTGCTAGAAAATCTTATGTCGAAACATCGAGGCTATCCTAAATATTTTTTGCATTGAAAGATAGTATACATAGCTCATAAAATAGCTGCCTCTAGGCAGTATAGACAAACGAAAAATTATCAAACTTTGCACAGGGAAAAAAAAAAAAAAAAAACCACGAGCCTATATAATTTTTTTAATAAACATCATATCATACAGGGTCATTCACTCAAATCGAACTTTGACCTTCGATACATCAAAAAGGAAAAACGATATCTACCTCCGCTTTGCGACGAAAGTTGTGGAAATATATATATTTTCTTCTTAACGATCTAACGATGTATCACAAGATATGGATTGCCATAAGAAAAAATGGATCGCCTCCCTCCCCTTACCCCTCGGGGTAAGTGGTCCTCGAAAATAACCAACTTCGAATAGCGCCTCCCGTAAAAATAAGAATGACGCAAACTGCATCCTTTTATCTCAATTAGTAAAGAAGTTAAATGGGGTGGGCGGTGGGCGTCGGGCGTTACTTTTGAATAAGCATGTTAGCATGAGCGCATCTTAGTCAATTAAGTAAACCTTGGTCTTGGTCTAAGTTCCTTGAACAGCATTACAATATCATTATTATCACACAATTTACAAACATGTACACGTATTTATTTCTCCACGCATGAGGTTACATTAGTAAACATACCTCGCAGAGAAATTGATACTTTTATAAAGGTTCAAAAGGCAGAAAACATGACTGCCAAATAACACGAGCCGCCGCTGGTTGTGATCTTGTTGTCTCTAGAGAGGGACTTGATCCTAAAATTTGAAATAAGTATCCGGGGGAAATGTAGTTACTTCATTAATGTGCCATTTTAGGCCTATTAAACTTTTAAGCAGTGGCGTAGCATGCCATTTGGCAACGTTGTATTGTGTCCATTTAAACCCATGTAAAAGGTCGAATGCGAAGGTCTTCACCGAACACCCAATACTTCGATCTTTTTAATGAGTTTAAATGGACGAACTGCAACGTTGCCGAATTCACGCTACGCCACTGCTTTTAAGCTATGGATATAGGAACTGGTTCTGTAAATGAATTTGAGGAAATTGGAAATTGTCGTTTTAGGATCGTAGAGATATAAAGTCGTCGTATTTCGATGGCATAGAAACAGAAAAAAAACGAAACAAAAAAATTAAAAATTAAAACCCATTTTGATTTAATTTGTTGGAATCTTCTTTTTTCGAAAAACAGCGAAAAATATCCAAAAACTTGTGATGTATGAGAAAAATAGTTTTAAAACATTCGGTAGATTGCACTTACAGTTTAAATTCGTTACCTAAAAAAATACTTAATTTAAAGTACTTAAGTTTAAAAATAAAATTATCCAAGCATCTACTTTGAAAAACCGTTTCGGGTATTTTCAGGCACCCTCGCCTCCTCCCCTGATACCGAACGTTGGTCCAGCCTCTCAGAGTATAGCGAGTGTCGATGGAAATGGTGTAGGTTTGTGGGTTACATGTAAATGTATAAATACAACGAGCGTCAGTTTTAATTACGTGTGCCAAACTTATTGGACTTGCCCACGCTATTCTAAAAACAAATACGGTGGGAACAACCCCCCCCCCCCCCCCGGGATCCCTTATCAAACGTCACGCGCATCCGTGCGTAAACAACTAAAAAGCGAGATAACAGATAAAATCAAATAAATTGTTCTCTAACCTATAGCCAATATTATTGTACGATGGACACGTGCTTTAATTAATTAATATAAATTCAAAGCTTTCCTGAAATTATAAAATGCAAAGTTTTGAACTGACATTCTTAAAACTATATGTTTGAGTGAAGATTTTTTTTTTTTTTTTTTTTTTTTTTTTTTTTTGCCCAGGAGGAAGTACAGGCAAGGTCTATATGAATTACAGTAGATCGGCCGTTAAGCTTGTTTGCCTTTCAATGTTTCCCCCGCGTTCTTTGGAAACATTATCCACCTTTAATTTAAAAGTCAGTTGTACTATTAAACGCAAAAAAGTCGACAGCCAGGAATTCGAGAAAAGAGGCGAATGCTCGCTTAATCAATGCAACCTCTTGCGCTCAAAGTGCATTCTTGATTGTTAAATTTTTAGCATTTGATAGTACTCCTGACCAATTTTACTCGAGAGTCAAGTGTCATTTTAAGCGTGCCGTATATATACGGTGCGCTTCTTGTTTTCATTTTCATATCTAATATATAAGTCCAATGCCTTGCTTATGGCAAAACCTTGGCGGGAAAGGTTTGAAAAATTAAAAACGTGTTTTCTTAAAACTGGTTTCATTAATCGTTAATTTGTTGCTGCAATCCAGGAGGTCTCGGCGTCTATTTTCTTAAAATTGTAAAAGTTTTGGTATTCCTGTTAATTTCAATAAGTTATTAAGGGTCAAAGTCGAATTCCTTCAAACGAGAATTCCATACAGGTCCAGCAACCTAAGTCATTTGTGCCAACCTATGAGTCGAAATTCCAAGGCAGGAGGGGGGTGGAAACACCCTTCACAGAAACCCTCTTTGCCCCTCGCCTTTGGGCTCCACCGGTCTCAAGATTTCTTCACGGTGCATTAAGCGTTCAGGACAGGCATCGTATAAGTATCAAAATCGGTTTGACGAGGGTACATCGATAAGAAGCGACGAGGTATTGATGAAGAGCGGGAGGGGTATAGAAAAGAGAGAGGCTCATTCATATCCTTAAGTAGACCTGTATAGTGATGACGTCACGATCAGAATTAGTTCCAAACAAATGCTCTATCTCGCTCACTCTCGTGGATTTACCAGATCCAAATTTTCGAACGCAAATTCATGCTAGTTAACCAACAGTTTTCTCAAATTTTATTGCACCATTAGATTCCACTTGCCTTAAAGTATCTTTTCACTGTAACATAATTCCTAAAAGATCACAAGCGAATTTACAATCACAGTTATACCGAAAGACGTTCTACGTTTTGTCCTTGTCTTACTAACGGTCTCTTATGGTAGTATCACCGGCATGACACTCAATCATTCTAACTTCTCTTCGTATCGAAGCTATTGTTCGAGGTACAACACATGCCGTGATGGTGCTGATGAGCCTATATCCTAGAATTTTGTGCTCTTAAGAAACTGTGAGTGTGACAAGGACAAAACATAGGACTTTCTTCGATATAACTGTGATTGTGCATCGATGCGCGATGTTTCAAAAAGTTTGTGATAGCGGGCTCATATTTTATCACTGAGAAAAAAGTGGCTGTTAAAACTGTAAGAATAGAACCATAGATGATTTCGCCTTATTTCAATCATGAGACCTATCGTTGCTGTAGTCAGCGCGCTTGAATCTACACGAATTCCGATTGTCTCTATGGAATTTCGATTATTTCTATGGGAAATAAAGCGCGGGAATATATATCCAATCGGAAATTTTTTTGAAACAATCGGAAATTTTTATAAGGGACGTGGAACCCAATGGTGTGATAAACACATCGTGTAAAGAACGTGTTGTTTACTAGCACTTGTATTTGAAAATTTGGACTGTGTTTCGTATGGGAAAACCCACGAGAGCGAGTGAGACGGAGCCTTTGTTTGGAACCAATTTTTTTCATGACGTCACACTAAACAGGTCTTTGCATCGAAACATTTGAAATTCTGGGGGATCGGCAAATTGAAAGCCCCTCAATGAGCGTCGATGGAATCAAGGGATTTTTGAGGACATTTTTGGCGTTTTGTTGAAAAATAGGTGTTTAAAATCCAGAACACAGGGAGCCAGAGGGGTAAAATTCGCATTAATTGCTCTAAAAAGTGAGAGGGGCTGTCACGTGTCTTCCACCCCTGGACAGCTTCCTCGCTGCGGCTATGGAATTGACTCTGGAATAACTTATTTACCTATCCTAAAAAGTTCGTTGCGTGTACAAAATTTTTCACTGGAAGCTTCTTCAAATTTTGGTAACTATAGGTCCATATGGAACTTTGCTTTTCCAACACGAAAAATGATATCGACCGACGGCAACAGAAAAAAAAGAAATAATATGACAATGCGTTATAGTGAATAATGGCATAGTTTTAACTGTAAACTTTCGATACTTTTCAAGAAAATAAATGGGGAGAGGGGGAATTAAAATCCACAAACCTCTTAAACCTCCACGCCTACTAATCTATACCCCTAGAATGCTTGATGTGTAAAGGGCATTTGAAATGGTTAGTTCTGTATATTAAAGGATTATTGTTTCATGAATTCGCAAGTGTTCCATTTATGCATATTACGTATCTACATCGTGACAATCGCAACAAGTGCTGACAGCACCTAAAACGGAAAAAAAGATAAAAAAAAACTGTTTATTATTTAGAATCACGGCTTTTCCGAATATGACACTTTTTGACTTCAAAAGAACGCAACCTCATGTTTGATCCCTGAACAAGCCGTTTAAAAGGTGGAGGGATTTAGAAATATCTATTGTCTATAGTTTATGTGGGTAAAAAAGATCGAGCCTTATCAAATAATTTTCTCTTTTCAGCTTTCAATGGGTTTGTTGCAAACTTTTGCTACAGTGCTATAGAGTTTTGATTCTGATGTAAAATTGTCTGAAAATTAGATTGGCGGCATCAAATAGTCATAAAACCCACTAATAAACCCAAAAAACGCATTATAAAGAAAGCCAAAATTGCAGTCGTAAAGCCGAACAACCTGTGCACGCGCACGACGAAAATCAGAGATAGGTGACCCATTCTCCCCTTTTTCGTTAAGGGGGGGGGGGGGGGGGGGGGGGGGGGAGAAAATATCTCTAAAGTCAAACTCTGATTTTAAAAATGTGCATGGTCAAGATGTTGTCTTTTGTGAAGGGGGCGGGGGGGAGCAAAATATCAAGACCAGGGTGTTTCAAAACTTGAGTACCAAACTTATGGAGTGTATTTTTGGGGTCAACATACATATATATAAGACTTAATTTTCCTACATGAGTTTGTGCTGCAATTGTTTCTCTTCTGAGCTAGATCCCTCCAAAGTTTTGAAAACAAAAAACAAAAAACAAACACAAAAAAACAACGCCTTTGACTCATCTCCTTTTAGATACATCTGATCTAAATTTATTTTTTTCATAATTTCTCACCAAACAAGCTCAATTGGACAGCACTTGTCACAAAAGAACCGAGTGACATTTTTGATAAAATTGAGTTATTGATTGATAGAGCTAGCAATACTGAATCTCGAAGCAACAAGTGCTTCTTCTGTAATAACAACTATTTCCCGTCAAAATTCCAGGTAAAAGTGAGCTGGTGAGCCTCATTGATGTCATTGTCCATATGATGAAATAAAATGATAACTTGGTTCCTTTGGCTGATTAGGTTAAACCTTAATCCGAGTCACGTAAGGAACCAACTCCGACTTGGTTCCTTTCAGTGGCGGCTCGTGCGATTTGGCAACCATGCTTTTTTACCATTTAAACCTATGCAAAAGTATCGATATCTTGGGGGTGCATTGCACCTCCTGAAGATCGATTGTTTTACATAGGTTTAAATGGAGGGATTCCACTGTTGCCACATTGCACGAGCCGCCACTGGTTCCTTTTATAGAATTGGGAACGGACTTAAGTCCGGATTAACGGATTTTAAAATAATCAACAGTGTAAACCAACTCTGCCGTTTGGTTTCTCTTAGAGTTTCGTTTTTCGTGATTATGCCAAAAAAAAGAAGAAAGGAACCAAGTCACTTTAAACGCTAAAAATTAAGTACCTTTCCTACATAGTAAATTCCACTTTTCCGGTGTTGAAATGCAAAAACACAAAACGGTAGTTGAATGAAATCAAAACGTAAGTAATTCCAAGTTTTTTGTTTAAATGCTAGCTCTTCAACTTTGGACTCAATTTTTTCGAGATCAGCTCCATGTTGAATGCTGTCTAATTATTATCATTGCTAGCAAAAGCATTAAAGCTGTTCAGACTTTAGTGGCACGCTTTTCCAACACCTGCGTGTTGGAATTTTCCCTGCTTGTTTTCCTTTTTATTATCTAAGGGTGTCAATAGAGTCCCTGTATGTATTAATGAAAGAGTCTCGTCATAAGAGCGCCAACTTCTGATTTACCGCTGGATTTTACGTATAGTCACGGAGCTCAAAGGAGGCGTTCGTACGGGCTAAATACCCATAAGTTTCAAATACACACATAGACTTTAATCGGATTGAAAAGCACCTTGAAACTTTATTAAACTACCTTACTTAAATTTTTAGCAGGAAAATTTGATTTTTCCAGAGAAATGCGGATCGCCTTCTTTGCCATAAGCGCCGTGTTTACGTTAGAAAGGCTATCATGACGCCTCCTTGGGCCACTTCTCCTTCCTCTTCATTTGTTCACGTGGCCAGACTCTTTCATACACGGAAAAAGGTGGAAGGGCAAAATTATACCCTCAGCTGCGGTTTCAATATTCAATAATGTGAAGCGATTCGGATGGTTAGTACTTGCAGCGCGATGGTTAAATAATACAGAACTTTCCGGTATTCTTTATGGTCATGCGGTTGATATTCACATAGTCATGCGGTTAACATTCACAATTAATGGTTAATTATTATTATTATTGTGTATTTTTATTTCACCGCTTTTGCGGGTAATGATGGTGGTCCCACGGCGGGACCAAACAATGGTCCTAAGCCATGGGCCTAGGGCGGCATTTGATTACATTTGCCGCGTTATATGTTAATATTAATTGATTTTTAACACTTAATTGACTGCCTTCTTCAAACAAAAGAAGGGGGAGAGGTTATTCCCTCAGAAGGCAGCTTTTGCAACCATTTGTTGCACTGCCTTGATTGAAGGACCCTTTACATTGGAGTCGAGTCTTACTACTAGTCCTGCTGTTGGGTTTTTTTTACCTTTTTTTTGTTTTTGTTTTTGTTTTTGTTTTTTTTGGTTTTGTTTTTTTTTTTTTTTTTTTTTTCTTTTTCTTTTTTTCTTTTTTTATCACTGCACAATATAGGAATTATCTAAGAGTATCATTTTTTCAGTGTATGATACAGGGAATCCAGGCATCATTTGTTAGCCACTCGGTCAACGTGCGAAAAAAAAGTTTTATCTGCTTTAAATAATTTTCCTCAAAATCAGTTGTAAACTAGTCGCTCCCAGCCAGAGATTCGGAGTCGGAGCTACAGTCAAAATTGAAATTTGTAGTTCTTCTGGAGAAAACAATGAATAATTCTGTCGGAACTGAAATTTACTATTCAATAAGTAATTCAAGATGTTTTAGCACAGACAGAAATTATTTTTCATGATGAGCTCCAGCTTCGGAGCTCCGATTCCAATAATTCAAACTGTAATCATGAAAAGTAATTTCTGTCTGTGCTAAAACATCTTGAATGACTTATTGAATAGTAAATTTCACTTCTGAAAGTATTGTTCATTGTTTTATTCGGGAGAAGTGAAAATTTCAATTTTGACTCCAAAATCCCTTCTCCCAGCTCCCAGGTTCTACCCAGGTTCTACAAAGGTCAGTTGCTAGACCCTTTTTCCAGTTACACACGCAGAAGATGTAACATTTTTACCGTTAAGTATCGATGTAGATGGAAGTCATCTATGTAACCCCCCTCCTCCTTCCATCCTGATACTTTTTGGAGTCATCTTCAGTAATCTTCATATTAATTATTCATAATCATGATTTTTGTCCGGCAAAGTCCATACTTCAATCTAGTGTGCGCCCGTGGTAATGAATAAATCTAGCGGCAATTGCGAGGACTCTATAATATCACTAACATATAAAGTAAAATGTTGAGCGCCTTCAACGTCAACACACGCAACATCTCTAACATTAGCTCATTGGTCATTCGTCATTAGTTTTCAAGAATTTCACGTAACTAATTTGTCCGTACGTTTCACCGTTAAAGGCGAGTCTGATCTCGTGGATTCTTTTAAATCGCTGATTAAATTCAATCTGAGTTCTGGATTCAACTATTAACTAGCAAACGACCGTGATCTAAATGATTTCAATTATTCTTGGCGCGCATAAAGCAACATTAATCGGTGTAGGTTAGGTTACAGCTAAGGTTAGCTAAGTTAGCCAATAGACTGTTTCACTAAAACGATACATCGTATCGATTAGCGTCCGAGGACCTCCACTTCCGAACAAAGTCTGGTTCAAAGTCATTTTTCTATCAGCGCCTTTATGAATTGGAACGGCTATTAAAACCAAGGAAGTAATGCGACCTTTTTGCAATTATGAACGCTACTTCCTCAAAAAAGCTCAACTCTGCAGCCTGGCACCCAGTGGCGTCGCGTGCAAGCCGGCAACGCAGCTCTTCGTCCATTTGATCCTATGTAAAATATCGATTCGAGGGAGTGCACTGTGCAGTGTGCACCCCCAACGTTTTGACCCTTTTCATGGGTTTAATGGACCAAATGCAACGTTGCCAGATTGCACGCGGCGCCACTGCTGGCACCATGACTGGAACTTCCGAAATCAACAACTAGATATCATATAGATTTTACAATGTATTTGTAGTGGCGTACTGATAAAGGCCCTCGACATGAGAGTCATGAGAGATCCTAAGTTAGGGCATTCAGTTTACATCCACCAATCCGCGTTTTTGTCAAAATATACAATTTTAAAAAGGAAAGATAAATGGAGGAAGCCAGTGGCGTAGCGTGCAATTTTGCAAAATTGTATTGTGTCCATTTAAACCAATGTAAAAGGTAGAATGCGAAGGTGCTCACCGAACACCCAACACTTCGATCTTTTCCATGGGTTTAAATGGACGAACTGTGACGTTGCCAAATTGCACGCTACGCCACTGAAGGAAGCGAACATAAACGTGAGCAGAGCAGAGCAGAGTGAAAAGAGCAGCTCTTATTGTTCCGTTAGATGTAAAACTTTAAACCTAGCTGTGCATTTTCCGGGGTACGAGATGAATATTACGATGCGGCCGAAAAAAATAAATCCAATTTTTTTTCTTTCGTGGGAGTTCAACGAAATTTTAAAAACACGTCCCAAAAAAGTAGCAGAGAGCACTCAATTTTTAAAAAAAAAAATAAAGAAGAGAAACCCTAAATCCTCCTATACCCGCGGGAAAAGGGGGTTATCTTTACCATTCATTGTGCAGATATAGTTGTAGATATAGGGGGGCCTAGGATCCCGACCGAAAGTCTACTGAGGGGTCCCCGACTGCCACATTTTCCAGTACGCCACTAATTTGGTTACTGGTTTGAATCATTCCAAATGTTGTTTTGCAGTTGTGAAATTCGAGGTATTTCATAGGCTATTTTATCGTGCAAATTAATTAAAAATTTATGAAATACCCAACGACTTATAATCGTGGAGGGGTCTTGTGGGAAGTGACTTTGTAACTACAGTGGAGTCTGCCATAGCATGGCATCTAGTATGGACATTTTTATAGGCTTAGTTTGTTTGGATTTTATTTTTATAACCTTAAATTAAAAGTTGTGACAGATCCATTTGGAGCCCTGCGGTTTGAAATGAAAGTGCAAGTGTTTTGGAGTGGCTATCTGGGAAATATGTACAATACGTTATTATTTATTTTGAGGATTTGCAATAAAGAAACTGAGCACCTGACGGAAACAAGCAAAGTTTTCTCACCCAGTTATAAGTTGTATTCAAATTCTGTGTCCGGATAGCCGCTTTAAAACACTTGCAATATTATTCAAAACCAGTTTCAATTTAATTACTTACAATTTTTGATTTACGGTAAAAATAAAATAAAAGGCATACAAACCGTCCGCATGCTTTCCTCGCTTTTAGATAGGATCCACTATCTAAAACCACTACGCGGTTATAGCTTGTTGGATTTTGGGAATATCTAATTAATTCCGGCAATTTTTGCGGTGCAGTTTTGCATCATTAGGCATTTTCAAGGACATGGAACTTGTAATCGCAAAAAAAGTCGCATGAATTTCTTGATTTATTAGCCGAAATTTCCATTCAAAACTGCGCTTATGAGAAAATAACATTGAACCAGAATTGGTTTGAAACCAGAGCATAGGTCCCCAGAAGCCGATTCTAACGACTCGCCGTTTCACTGAAACAGTCTAAAGCAGTCATTCGTTTCAAAAAATTAATGTCAAATTACATACTATGTAAATGGACATGAATCAGTGTCCGGGGTGTTGCCTTCGTCAGATTGAAGGAGCTAAAAATTGTTTAACATTCGTTAGAAAGTTAGTACCTAACCTACCGCATTTAATATTGTATGTGTATTTGGAGTCTTACGGTGTATTTAGGAACGATTGTTCACATGAGCATTCCGTGGGATCTAAAAAGGGGGTGTTAAAAAACTGTGATGACTTTTTTCGTTTGTTTGATTATCACAATTTTTCTCCATAAAAAATGGAGGGGGTGAGTAGTAACGACATTTGCCACCCCCCCCCACCCCTTCCTGAGCTCTTTCCTAAAAAGTGTGGGGGGCTTCAGCCCACAAATTCCATCACCCACGGACCACCGCCTATGATTATTCAGCTCAAAATTTCTCAAGACATGGAGTCCAGCAGTATTGGAACTCTCTCATTTAAAGCCTTGTTATTTCAATAAGAAATAAAGATTACCGGCTTGAGAAATGTCGAGTTCAAAAAGAGTTATTGAATTGCACCAATTCTTATTGGAGTAATTTTTGAGTCGACATGTACAACGTGAGTAACTTTGACTCAAGATGTGCTGTTGTTATTGGTCCGCCTTATGTACAAATCCTGTTAGTTGTTTGTGAAACCTCATTTACCAAAAGCTAATTTTGTTATTTGGTTTCTGTTGAAGATTTTCACCCGACCCGAACTGTTGTTTTGGATGGATGACACCGTATCAGTATGCAAACCTAGGAATTTGTACCCGTTTCGCAAGGTGGCGGTGGAGGTGAAAAGAGGAACTCAACGACGAGAAACAACAATAAACAACGCTCCCAATGAGGCTCTTGCAAACTTTTGCTATAGGGGATGGAAGAGTTGATTCTTGCATAAAAACCTGTGAAAATGACTATGAGTACACTTGAAAACCACAAAATTCACTGTCAGAACGGGCTTAATAGCGGAGAGACGCAGGTATCATGGGAGATTCCTATCTAAATTGAGATATATCTCTGTGTTTCCGTAGAAAAAGTGACATAATAGACAGGAATCTCCCATGATACCTGCGTCGAACCGCCATTACCATCTTGCCGTTATAGTAGTTATGTGAGTTTATTACTGAGTTTTAGACTTACTTAGTTTGATTTTCTTAGACTATTGTTTTGCTTATAGCAAAAGTTTGCAAGAGCCCCTGCCCCATTTCTGATTGGCTAGAAATGAATTCGTTGGTTCCGGCGGTCGGTGTTCCCCGAAAAGTTCCAAACCTCAAAACTTCACCTGAATAATAAAATATGCATAGGCGGAAATAGGGGGGGGCTGGAGGGGGCTAAGCCCCCCCCCAAAGGTCTGCCAAGCCCCCCCCCCAGAAAATTTTGGAAACAAAAAAACGTTTACCCACAACAACAACAAAAATATTACAGTATATGAGGGGAGAATTGAATCCGTCTACGAATTAAAAATTCTGGTCGCTACAATAACTTTTTATTCCCATGATAGAGAGAGAGCTTGGCAATCTGTTTTTGAACCTATCTTAACTTAGGTGTGTATGATGTAGGTACTTACAGTCGACAAAAGAATGTCAGATGTCGCCTTATATTTTGGTTCAAGTAGACTACCTGCGATACCTATCACAGTAAAAAGCATCGCATGTGGCCTACTCAAGTCAAAATCCAGGATGTTATCTGACATTATTTAATTCGTCGACTGTAACTGTAAGTACATCATACGCCTAAGTAAGTTGGGGGGTGGGGGGTCATGGTATACGCCTCTTGGAGGGGGGGCGGTCTTGAGGTATCTCTAAGATCCTTTGGAACTCAGCCCCCCCCCCCCAGAAAAATTCCTAGTTCCGCCTATGAAAATATGCTCAAGATATAGAGCTCCACAGACACCAAAGACTATTAGATGGTACTCACCGATTGACCAAGACAGTCCTCTGTTCTCAATGGCCACGTGAAAGAGATTGGAGGCAGCAGCTCCGTTTGCGGCGGTCAAACTGTCTCCAATAGCAGCAACTACATCTATATCACCCGGTCTAACTTTATGAACACTTGTCGGCACAGTATCACTACGTGCTTGAGACGTATCACACGGAAATTTGACATGATCCTCCAGGTAGGTCTGGATTCTCTGCACAGACATCAAAGATATGAAATTAGGGTGGATCTAAAAATCACAGAATTTAGGTATGATCCGGGCCGAGTGGCGGTTCGTGCAATCAGGCAACCATACTTATTTTTCATTTAAACCTCAGCAAAAGTATCGATATCTGGGGGTGCAATTGCACCTCCTAATGATCGATTGTTTTACATAGTTTTAAATGGAGATAATACGATGTTGCCACATTGCACGAGCCGCCACTGCCCGGGCCTACATGAGAAAGGACTCACGAAAGTTTTGTCTGCAAATTAATCTCCGTCCATACAAGGGATGTTTTCTGAAATAAATAGCGAGCAATTGATTTCACGCTTTGATTTCTTTTCTTGAGACTCAATCCATGTGCAGTCGAACGAATCAGCAATATGGAGAGCCATTCCCACTTAAAATTGTATAAATATCTCTTTGAAAGCATCAGAAAGTCTTAACATCCCTCACAAACCCACCAAGGGCGTTTTAAGAGAAATCCAAGATGGTGGTCAAATGAGCAGGTCACAGCGGGGTCTGATCTATAATTGCAGCTTTATCTAGGATGATTCATTCTTCTCAGAATAGAAATTTCAATTAGATGGGACTTCCCCTTTTTTGTTAAACGCATATATTGAGTTTGTGAGTGGATTTCGGAACTATGTGATGCACCCAATACAGTTATTTTCAAGTGATTTTACACCAGAATAGACCCTCTCTGTAGCTGTATAGCAAAAGTTTGCACGAGATCCATTCTTTGCGGTCTTCGAAAGAAATAATTAACTGTGTAGCTGCTCTTTTTTTTCTTTTTATTTATTTATTCTTTTTTCAATTATCATTTATTTATTTTTTTAAGAAGAGAATTACCTTTAATTTTTTCGCATTTTTCATTGTATGAGGGTTCTCCGAGGATTTCCCGATGACATTTTGTAGCATTTTTCGTAACTTAACAAACTGCACCGGCGTCGCTCGGAAAAATGGTGGCAAACTATCATCCTTCCCGGAGATGTTATATCGAAGCCATGGCAAATTATGCGTTATGTTATAGGATTTGATCGACGGCGCGGTAACCAAGAAACACAGGAGACTGTACGACAGCAAACTCATCACTTATTTCAGAGTATCTGAAACAGAACAAATGAAAGTGCTCATTAGCTTACGAATAATGTCTGAAATCAACAATACCTGTATTACACAAATGTATTTTTTAATCATATAATATGATAAAATTGGTTTAATAAAATAAAACTTCCATTAGCACCCATGGGTCAAAACTTGGAGGAGGGAGAAAAGAAAGGGTGCTTTAAAACTCAACTCAACGAAGAGAGGCCAATTTGATTTAGGTGAGACAGTGCATGCTTATGATAGATGTCGAACAGCTTGACAGCATGAAATAAAAAAGGTAAATTTTTGTAGTAGGTATATCAATGACAAAATGTTCCCGTCAATGGAAACCCCCTCCCCGTTGGATCCCCGATAAAGTGCCAGAACTTTTATACTTTCTGGTAAAATATTTCAGGCTGATTACTTTGTGAGATTTGGAAGAAAGCGAGTTGCATGAAGAGATATTATGGATTTACAGTTGTAAAGGTTTAAAATGTGGCGTCTTTTATAAAGGAAATGAACGTGCTTGATGAGCTGAGAACAAAAGGTTCCTCGGATTTTTTACCAAGTGTCCCGGTTTTGGAGTTACTCTCGCGCAAAAGTCGCAAAAACGCGTGAGTGCTGTGACGCCATAACGTAGAATTCGCATTTTATAAAATTTTAAAAGTACCCACTTTGACATTGTGACCCAAAAACATATTTTTAGTAAATGTTAAATCAGGGTTGTACCCTTACAAAATGTATTTATACCTAAGGCTGCATATATTTTCCACTTAAGTGTTTTACCTTTTTTCAGACCTTTCAATTATCTTTTTCGCCAACCTACATTTTCGCCGATGCGCTTGAATTTTTGCGTCAACTTGGCAATAGTGCGTTGAAGAGTTGACATGTTTTCTGTACCCAGTGTTGCCAGATCGAGGGTAAAAAGCCGTATCGTCCCCATTTAGATCAATGTTAAACGTACGGCTTTTTCACCCCAATCTGGCAACACTGTCTGTACCTACAGCAATAAGGAGCTATAAATATCGAGGGGTTTTCTGGTATGTACTTTTGAGGCACATCGGAGGCAGCCATGATTAAAACATCTTATGGACATTATCACACTCGCGCTCGGTTTTTTTACCTCTTATTTTTGAATCTTTAAAGTTTAAACATAAAGTGGGGGGAAAAATAAAACAAAAACTGTAGCAAATCCATTAAAAATTTATTTGAAATGACAGTGAAAATGTTTTGGAGTGGCTTTATATTAGAACTAGTGGCCGGTGGCCGCTTCGCGGCCAAGCGTTCCGTTTCGCGTCTTGCGCGTGATTTTTGTTTATTTGAGCTAATACTTTGACTCGATATCATCCACTCCCTAACTCCGTTTGCTATTCGCCCATCTAATCTTGCTCCGAAGAACGAAATCTAAAAACTTACTCTATTATTCCTGAAATACTAAAGTGTTATTTCCTCAGGTACCAAAGGTTTAGAAAACAGGAGTCATTATTTGGAGGGGCATAAATAGCATAACCCCCGCCCAAACCCCCTTATATGAAACTTAAACATTTTTTAGGGGTAGTCGTTCTCAAGAGGGCCCGATCAAAAACTGCCAATTTTTTTTGGCGCTCATGGAGACGCCGAAACCCCCAGAATCGGCGCATTTGGATGCACCGTATTAGCGCATGTGGATTATACGATTTAGAACTGTACAGAGAAAAGAAGGGAAGGCGAGAAAGAGATAGCGAGAGTGCATGAGAAACCTGCATTCACAATAAAATGAGAAGTTCGGGATAAGCAAACAAATACGCATGACCGAGATCGCACACCTACGATAACCTTTCGTTGAACTGACATGAAAATAAGACATTGCGTTTCAGTGAATATCAAAAATCTATATGTGAATGGAAGAGAAACTTTGCGCGGGAAAACTATGCCTTTTTGAAACAGCCCTTTATTGGCGACAGTAATTTTTTGAAATAGGTTGGCTCGAAAATTCAGGCAAACTTCGTCTAAGATTTTAGGGTCATTCTTTTAGCGCTTTTTGACCACTGATTTTGCAGCAAATTACCGTTTTTTGGCTACTTTTTCAAAAATTCCTTCGTGTATGTTTTAGCGCTTTTGACTTATCTTTTTTGGGAATTGGCGCTTTTGAATGGTCGCCTCCCCCCCCCCCCCCAAATGATGAAATTCCTATTTTTTAGAGTTTTTTTAGACACTTCACGAAGCTCAAGTTTGTATAACCAGTGAACAGCAAAATGTGAAAAAGCAAATGTGTAAATTCTTGGAACCTAGCTCAAATTTGGTGGGTTATATTCGAGATATTGAATCAATGCACCGATCTCATCAAGTTATCGTTGATTGTACTATTCTGTTTATCTATGCATATGAAACATATGATAAGTATTGAAGCTCTATACATCGCGAAGCGATACAGCAACCTCGTCAAGCCATCATCAATCGAAGACTGTACAGTGCTGCCGTATTTAACATAAAATATTTATACACATTTTTCATTAAGTCTGAAGTGCCTGGTATATTTCTCAACACAGCTAGCAGCACTGTGACTCTCTCATTGTGTATATCTACGTAAAAATATGGATAAAAAGTCGAAGCTATACATCGATATCATGAAGTCGCTATTAAAATGCGTCTACCCGAACGGTTCCTTCCGCGAGTAAAACATATGATGAAGATCGCCATGGTAACGTCAAATCGTGCGATCTAATTAAAAAAAAAAATTGTCAGAGCATCACGTTTCTCGCTCACACGCGTACAAAATCGTATGCTCTTCCGCACGTATGCATTTAAAAAAGGACGACAAAATCTCGCTTCTCTCTCCCACCCTTGCAAAACGAACTGATTCGCATCCTTTTTGCACTCGCACAACTTTTTGAGAGAAAAGTTTTTAGCATTTTAAAAAGGGACGCGGGGCCCGCACGGAAAAACTTATAATTTTCCCGAAGCATTGGAGCCGAGCCCGACCGATCGGTACCAGGCCCCTCCCGAACGGTGCAACGGTTCTCCCGGAACTTAGCTTCATTCTTACAAATATAATATAGGATTCTTTGTCCAGGTAGCCACTCTGAAACACTTGCACTATTGTTTAACACCAATTTCTGCTGAATTAAATACAATTTTCGATTTAAGGTTAAAAATAAGAGGCAAACGAACCAGAAACAAATCGTCCATGCTGCCTGACTTTGAGATAGAACTTATAACATGATTTCACTCCGCTATAATTAAAGCTCGTTCATTTGCACAGACAGTCATAATTAAGTCTGGGTTCATCTTCAGCGATCACCAAACCATTAAGTGGCCATCAGTGAATGCCTGGAGGCATCCTAATCAATGGTGTGTATAAAATTGTGACATTCTGTTAGAAAATTGTCACTATTCAACCGATTTCCTATCAAATTATAAAACCCCTCCTTAAAAAGGACGTTCTCCGCAATAATAATTCAAACCGCAACAATTTCCGCAGCTTCTTTTTCTCTTTTCCGTCGTTAAAGTCAAGAAATAGAACCCCAAGAAGTTTCTTGATCAGTGGTGTAGCGTGCAATTTGGCAACCTTGCATCGTGTCCATTTAAACCAATGTAAAAGGTCGAATATAAAGGTGTTCACGGAAGACCCACTACTTCGATCTTTTCCGTGGGTTCAAATGGACAAAATACAACGTTGCCAAATTGCAAGCTACACCACTGGTCTTGATCGTTATCGGTTGTCCTCGTTACAGCTAAAAATATTTTTTAGTGCATACGGGCCTGCGGGCCGATCATTTACTTCATCGTTGAAGCGATCGTTAAGATTGTCTATGGGTGATTCCATTGGTCAAAAATTGTGAAACTTGGCCGTTCATGAGTAACCTTTAAAAGGTGGGTACTTTAACGATGGTTACCATAGCAACGGCCAAGTTTAACAATTGTCGACCAATAGAATCACTCATATACCGTATTAACGATTGGTTTAACGATGAATTAAATGCTCGGCCCGCTGGAATTTCATTCATAACATTAATTTCATTCAAGGAAAGCAAAGTGATCGGCGTACTCCAAAGTAATAAGAAGTACCTGCCTACTATTTCCGAAAACTTTGTTACATAGTATTGTAATATCAACGAATTAAAAAGTGAAAACAAAAACAGTTTTTTTAGCGGACAAAGATTAGAATGAGTTTAGAGCAAGGTCACCAAAATATTTCATCAATTGCTTCCTTCGGGAAGCTACATTCATCTACATTCAGGAAATAAGGAATGTACATGTACAGTCAGTGTGCACTGTTGCAAAATGCTTTATTTCAAAGCTAAACAGGTTAAGATGAAGGCGAAGAACGGAATCGCCCGACTAAACGACAGACTATATGTGATACAGAGTGGCACAGAATTGAGCTGGCCCTTTCCAGACGTTTGACAAGTCGCATTGAGGAAAGACCTGCCGGAAGAAGTGAATAATCTGAAGAATGGACAAAACGATTTAACTGATCTTTTTTGATTCATAAGATATTCAGAATACATGCCTCCTCATTCAAGCACCAAAAAAGAAAATTAAAATTACAAGCACTATAATCCTTTCTATTCCTTTATATTACATTTGTTTGGCTCTTCTATGTAAAAAAAAAAAAAAAAAAAAAAATATGCAAATTTTTTTCTAAAAAAGAATATGTATATATTTGTATACACGAAATGGCTCACTCGTTCATTTTTACGCACACGATAGAAATTTGTTTAAAATCCATTAAAATTCTTGTTCTACAGAAACCTTTTTCATTTTTAAAAGCGATCATTCGTCTTTATGGGTATGCAAATATTTAGAGATCAAAAGCAAAACTCAAGAAAAACAAGCAACCGATACAGATTAGGAGCCTTTCCCCTCTTTCTGCTGCTTTCTAAATTATTATATCAATAAACAACCCAATATAAAATACTAATTTTCTCCATAGTATTCCTGTATGTCATTAGTTCATTTTTGCTCATGCCCCCAAACTTTAAGGCCGTAGGCTGAAAATAAAACGGGCCAAATTTGGTTAGGCCAGGATATCCTACCCTGGTGAAAATGGTTCATACGTGAGGCTTCATCAACCAATGCCCCATATAGTATACATGGATATGTAAGGATAATAAATGGATATGGATAGATACTGTATGAATCTGTATGAATATCAAAAAGTATATCCACACAGATCCACACAAATGAATCTGTATGAATATCAAAACGTACATCCATACAGATCCATACATATCTGTAAGGATAATAAATGGATATGGATAGATACTGTATGAATCTATATGAATATCAAAACGTATATCCATACAGAATGAAAATGATCCATGAATGATCCATTTGTATGAATCTGTATGAATATCAAAATGTACTACATCCTTACAGATCCATTCATATCTATACTGTAAGAGGAATTACCTAAGAAAATGAGAGGAATTATTATAGACCTGTAGGGACAATTTTTACCAGATTACATACCAAACCAGAGGTAGACCCACGCATTTAAGGCTGAGATCAGGCCAGCAACTTGAACCAACAACAGCAGACAAATAAACTTATACGGTGTATTTTTCGTGCAGATACTTTTTGATTGTGAAAATGGGGGGAAAAATGTATTCATCATTCAAATAAAATATAATTATAACCGTCCACTTTTGTTCGCCTAGTTTTGAGGTATCGCACGATAATTTGCCGCAGTGATCAGTGGATAGAATAGGGCAGTTCAATCTAAAACTGGTTCATGAATATATTCTGAAATTTTACGGAAAATAAACTCTCTCATCTACTCAGCAAGCTCTAATATATAGCTGAAATGAGCCCATAGAGCTCATATCTAGCTGAAAGAAAAAGGTTAGCTTAAGAGACTGGATTCCTTCTAAGCCCTTTTTTATAAAATAATAATTAAACATGTCAAGTTGTCACAAGCTAGGACAGTCTTCCTCCTCTTCTCTCCTCTAAATGTAAGCTTATCTTTAAGCACTCTCGCGCAAAGTAAATAAAATTAGAAACTTTTTATTGATAAAAGCATTTTATAACCAGAAATGAAAAAAAATTAAACAATAATCCTAGAAGTGAAGGGAGAGTCCCGACTCCAGCTCAACCCCGCAACCTCACCCTCCTACATTACGGCGACGTTCTTATCCGCAACAACGCATTATCAACGTTTTAACAGCACCATTTTTAAGTATTGTCGTTTGAGTATAATTGGATGTTTCGAGGTGTTTCATCATGAAGCACAAGAAAATGTGAAACCTCATTTTGAAAGAATAAATTCTTCCTCCTATATTTTTTTCCACGACCGAGTTTTTTTCATCCGGGTATTTTGTTTAATACTCGTGAGGTATTTTATCAAATTTTGGTGCCTGGGGGAGGCGAAAAAGGCCTGATGATTTTTCACAGTAGAGGCTAAGTTTCTTTAATTTAACGTTAAGTACCTATTTTAGGCGGTTAAGTTCATCTTACTGAATGTTAGTGGGGCGGCTATGCCTCCAAAACTGTGATTCGTAAAGTACCTTCGTGATAGGTGATCCTTTTGCGCCTTCAATTCGTGGTGTATGCAAAAACAGTACCGTCACGTAGGAACTGTTATCTGACAATACCTCCATTTATTCCCGGCGCTGCCGCTGCTGTATTGAGATCAGGGACTATGTCAGGTCAGACTATGTTGCTCACGTTCGCGCTTGTCCCCGTGACATTGTCAAAAGCAGGGATGCCGTTCTCTAAGCTTGAATTAATTAATAATTACGCACATAGTTCAATTGACCTGGTTATTGGTTAAGCCTTCATTTCTTTTAGAATATTAAGAACTTGGAAAGTAAATTTTTAAAAATATGCACCTATGTACAGTCAGCAAATTTACCCGTATTGAAAACGGAAAAAGCTGTATTTTTGTTACCTTATATGATTTTGCAATGTTCCGGGAGGGGGGGGGAGGCTGCTTCACTTTCCTTTCTCACAATTTTCCTTTTTTCGTATTTTCTCTAGACCAAGTTTTTCAGACGTGTAACTTAACATCATGCAACACCAAGTTTATACAACGTACGTCTGATATAATGTGGCGTGGCGACTTCTGGGGGTGGTCGCTGGCTTTGGCGGTGGAGAAGGGGGGGGGGGGGGCACTAAAAAGATAGCCCATGAACACCTTTGTTTTTATTTTATCATCGATTTCGGTCCAGAGTTCCTTAATTTGCGGAAGATAGGCTGGCTATTTAAGCGTGCTATGGACGCGTGTATGCAATCTTCATAATCTTCATAAAACCTTTAAAAAAAAACACACACACACAAAATAAAAAATCTAAAACAATAGCATGGCAGAACCGGATTATTTTAGACGTTTTTTTCTCTCTCTCTCCGTTAAGAATTTTTCTTTCCTGTCTGGCGTAAAAAAGCTCTTATTTTATTTGCAAAATGAAACATCGACTCCAATTTAAGAGGAAGTTTGACAGATTCATTACCACTTGTCCTCAAAAGATCAACTTGCAATGCTTTTTGTCATTCAGCCAACTTGGCGCATGAACTTCAAAGCCACTAGCGTGCACCAACTTCGCAGTGATGACTCACACCAATTAATTGAATTCATTAACATAAATCAATCCAATTAAGAAAAATCAATCTAAGTATTTCTATTACTAACTATTAAACTAAATCTGTATCTTTAAAAAAAACAAACAAAAAAACAAAACAAAAAAAACAATCGGTGCGATACGCAGACAACATGAATCGGAAATAAATAAATAAATAAATAAATAAATAAATAAATAAATAAATAAATAAATAAATAAATAAATAAATAAATAAATAAATAAATAAATAAATAAATAAACAAATAAATAGATAGATAAATAAATAGATAAATAAATAGATAAATAGATAAATAGATAAATAAATAAATAAAGAAATAATAATAATTTCGAGGGGTTCTCCATAATTTCCGCACAGTTCAATTATGAGGAAAAATCGCAAGAATAAAATGTGACATTGTTTATAAATAAATTAAGGCGGGAAATATAGCGACAACGGGTCAAGTTCACTGAACTTGCAGCGATTGTTGTGGCTCTGAGTAAGAATGCAGGGCACGAGAAGTATAAGATTTCTTTGCTTCAAACTTTAAGGTTGATGACTTTTGATTGGATATTTACTATCAAAATACCGGTTTGTAGATTCATGAGTGGATATAGATCCAAGCACATGTTTTATTCAATCTGATCTTAGTCGTGCCGGGGAGTATCTATAGTGCTTTATCTTCGCAACATTCTCAGAACGAATGCCGATGACCAAAATTTAAAAAAGCAACGCGTTCTACTATCTAATGTATACCAATTCTCTCACACTGTAGCTACAAGGAGTAAGGGATGGGCGATTCATGGGCGATTCCAATAATATGTCTGTCTCTCTCCTCACGTTTGAACGCATGCGTTATAGAAAGAGATGGAGATAGGGGCTAAAGTTACGTGGTGGCCCTCTCCGATATCATTTTCTAACACACGTGTTTAAATGGAAGGAGAGAGAAACATACATGTTCCATTCCTGTAGGCGCCAATGACAAGAGCTAGAGTGAATATTTCGAAAATGACTTCTACTTTTGACAAATTTTGAACCGCACAAAAATTACAGTTAAGTTTACAAGTTACAAAAGTAGAAATACAACATTACAAGTACAAGAGTGCGAGTACAAACGTGTGAAGTACAAAGTCAGGAGTATTCGTGTTCTAACACATGTAAATGCATACAGACTTGTGCTACAATTTTGAAAGACTTGTACAATAATGCAAGTGACGTGATTTGAGAGAGTGAATGGGGCTCTTGCAAACTTTTGATATAGAGGATTGAAGAGATGATTATAGCATAAAAACCTGTAAAAATAACGATGAGTACACTCTAAAAAATCACGAAATTCACGCTCAGAATCGGGCTTAATGGCGGATTGACGCAGGCATCATGGGATATTCCTATCTAAAAGACGTATCTCTGTGTTTCCGTAGAGCAAGTGATATAATAGACAGGAATCTCTCGTGATACCTGCGTTGTTGGAGCGCCATTACGATCTTGCTTTAAGAGCAGTTTTGTGAGTTTATTACTGACTTTTAGATTTTTTTCAGTGTGAATTTCGTGACTTTTCGCTGGTTTTTACATCCGATTAAACGATTCATTTCCTTACAGCAAAAGTTTGCAAGAGCCCCATTAAGTGTATGTATTTTAGGTTAGGATTTCTGTTGACTCGTTTGTTTTCTACGTTTCATGGACTTTGGAAGTAACGGGATGAAACGCTTATTGGAATGCAGCTCGGTAAACTCTCGGAATATAATCTGAATGAAAAGGAATACTTTCCAGTATTCAGATACGAAGAACCCAAAACACTACCTTTGCTACCTTTGATCCTGTAGACGGTTTTAATGCTAAGTAAACGGTTAGCCAATAACCACAACAATGCGTCCATCGTCCATCGGTCGCAATCAGCAGTGACAAAACTCGGGTAGCATTCGAAACTATACGCACGGAAAAAAAACTACGGTGAAAATAACCATACGGATACCTGATTTTGGCACCTGCTAGATGTTATGGTAATATTAACCAGAAGTATACTATGTTTTGACTAGGTACTAGGTGATATTACCTGATTGCATGTCGAATTTACTGAAAGTATCGGTAAATGTACCATACTTCTGGTCAAGTTTACCATAACATCTAGCAGGTGCCAAAATCAGTTATCCGTATGGTTATTTTCACTAATCTTTTTTTTCCGTGCGAGGGGCGTTCAATAAGTAAGTTCACGCCCCTTCGAAAATCCACAAAAATGGTCCAAATTCAAAAATCTTTACTTTAAAATCTTTGTTAGGATAAACTGAATCCAGAAATTATATAAAAGTTCAAAACAATCGGACAAAAATTTACTGCGTACGGGTCGCGGATGCACGCAGTGGCATGGTGCATGGGCGGATCCAGCAATTTGGCAACAATGAATTCATCCCATTTGAACATATGAGAAACAATCGATTCTTGAGGGGGCCATGGCCCTGTTACTAATCGATTGTTTTTCATGCATTCAAATGGGAATAATACACAGTTGCCAGATTGCTGGATCCGCCTTTGGCATGGTGCACTTCCGCCATCTTTGCATATGCGAGCAACTACGGCCGTTTAGGAAGCTCCGCAACTAATAAAACTAAAAAAATTCTACTTATACAGTTAGAAAGACAATATTTTCAACTTTCTAACAATATATATTAGTTTTTGAATTTTGGCCAAAAAATTGCTTTGAAATTCTATGTTTCCGCTGCCACCTCTAAGCATGTTCCACCATGTCTTGAGTGCGCAAGAAATGTGTGAGATTGTTCGACGTGATCGCGGATAAATGCAATTTTATAGCAACTATTTGACCAAAATACTAAAATTAATATACCATTCGAAAGCTGAAAACACCATATTTTTATTGGTGTGATTAAAAATTGTACTGCCTCAATGATTGTGGGAAAAACTCTTTCTTATGATCTTACACACACCGCTGGCGGCAAATTTTCGAGGTAGCCGCAAAAAGATGCAATGTCTACGCAATTTGCTGTCCAAAACTCAAAAACTAATGTATCTTGCTAAAAAGTCGAAAATATTACCTTTCCAACCATATAAGTGGAATTTTTTCAGTTTTATTATAGTTGCGGAGAAAAACATGAGGGAATGTTTCTTTCTGAACAGCCGTAGTAAAGCTCGCCATTTGCAAAGGTGGCGGGAGCTCACCATGCCACTGCGTGCATCCGCGGCCCGTAAGCGGCCAATTTTTGTCCGATCGTTTTGAACTTTTGAAATCTGGATTCAGTATATCCTAACAATTTCACATTGTTTTAGTCTACATTTCGGATAAACGAGGTTATCAATGAAAACACTTCCATGATAAAGTTTTCTTTGGGCGCCTTCAATTCTACGTATAGGCAATTCCAACTCCCCCGAGTACGAACAGTTAACTACCTTCCCTAAATGTACAAACGGAAGAGTGGAGTGGTGTTCTTTTGAACTAACCTGGTTTTCAAAGGGTTGGCGTAAAAGTTAACGATTAGCCTGGAGGTGTGATCCTAAGCTATTTTTCTCTGTGGCTTGTAAACAATTGAAAAAATAACCACGGTGTTTACATAAAAGTATGGGAAGTAATTAAAAGAACGGAAGTTCGAAAGCAAGAAAAAATTCAGAACTAAGAAATTGGAAGCTTTTTTTTCCTCGCCGTATAAATATTCACGAACTTACCAAAAAAGAGGCGTGAACACGCGCCTTTTTTTATACTTTTGATGTATTTTAGCATGACACACTCCACAGTTCAATGCCTCTAAGCGTTTATTTTTAGCCGATCGTTCCTCTCCTAATTTATACATATTACATTATGTATCAACGAATGAGGAAAGTTTAAATTTTCATTGTCAATGCCAAGGTTATTTTAACTCGAGAAATTCAATACACTCAGCCGGACCTTAGTACGCCCAAATCTCTCTTGCTCAGTATTGTATGGTATCTAAAACCAATTTAAAAGACAAACGTTTGCGGGTATTAAAATACAAACGAATATGACAGGAATGGACCAGGACCCCTCCAAACGAATTTCACAAATACCTGTATGAAAAAAATTACCACAGACTTGTTTACATTTCGCTGAAGAATCGACCTTGAATTTTTATCAGGGGATATGTTACAAGCCTCAGACTAATTATTTCTTGGAATAACCGAATTTACTCGTACGGAGCAAGAGGATGGGATAGGATAGGTATGTTCTTAAACTGAAGGAATGCAAAGACTTCAATTGTCGTATAAGATCTTTTTTGATGGGTTCATTTCACTCTAATGTTAGCAACATAACATAGTCTAAGGAGCAGCTGGTAAGTATTTTTAGAGGCTAACGACCTAACCCGACAACGCTGTATTCTGTCCATTTAAACGTATGAAAAAAATCGAGCTAGTTGCCAGATTAAACACACAAATAAAAAATAAATCCGACCGTGCGTTGGCATCTCTAGCCCTCTGCAAGTCAAAGGTCCCTAAAGATACAATGTCATTGAGAAAAAGAGATTAATTCTCCTCCAGTTTTCTGGTCATATTCAGTAGCGTCGCTTGCAATCTGGAAAAGCTGAATTTTATCCATTGAAATGCACGAAAAATGTCGAACTTATAGAGAAGAGCAATGAACTCCCTGAAATCGATATTTTGCATGGGTTTAAATTAAAGAATTGCAGTTTCATCAGATTGCATGCGACGCTATGGTCATTTTTCAAAATTTTAAGAAGGATCCAGTTAGGTACGTAAAACACACACAACTCGTCACTTGTGATTCTTGAATTGACGCTTAGTTAGTTATTAAATCTTTTGACTCTTGAGTGGCTAGTGGCAACTAGCACTCTCTGTTACCTTGAACTTGTTCTTGAAACAAGTTTAAATAAAATTGTGCGTTGGGATTGCAATATTTTCCTAGTTGGCAATATAAAATGAATTTCATCTTGGGTCCACGAACCTTGACTCTTCCCCTCCGATCTTTCCTTGGCTTCCTTTGCTTTATCATCAAAAAGGCAAATACCTTCCCTGCAGAGATACATACATGACCATGAATTTGTTAATTACTATCCTTGCATTGCTCCCCCCAAGCTCTGGCTGCAATTTTATTTACTCGTGTAACTTTGCAAATTAGCTCTGAGTTTTCAAATAGACTTTCAAACATATTTAAAAAAAAAAAAAAAAAAAAAAAAAAAAAAAAAAAAACAATCACTTCCCTCCTTCTTAAATGTCTTTTTTTGTTTTTTGCATTATTCAATACATCATGCCTATTAAAAAGAAAAAAAAAACACCAACGAATAGCGAACCGAAAAAAAAACAAAACAACACAAAAACAAATGGTTGTGCTGTTTCATTATGTCCTAAGATGACTTTTTTAAAATTAGAATGACAAAGACTCTGGTGGAGTACGTAATTTCAAAAAATGCAATCTAAGCATAAGGTGGATTTGATCAAAAAGTAAAAATAGAAATAGAGATTGCCTCACTCTCCTAACAGTCGGAATCCTCTAGGGAGCGATACATTCATTTATTAAATTTTGTCGGTATCTGGGTCAACAACTATGCGAGAAGATCTCCCCCCCCCACGAAAAATTTAATGTGAAATTAGACAAATTTTCGTTCTAATTAAGAATCCGAGGAAAATTTTGCTTGGTGTAAAGCCCGTGTTAGACGCAAGCAAAGTGTAAAGCCCGTGTTAGGCAAGCAAAGCGTTGTTTTGGGTTCCTAGTAGAGACAAATAGAATCCCAGGACGTAATTTACATCCAGTGTTTTGAAATTGAGGCAAGTACGAGTAAAATGGGTTCATTTTTGATCGGGGGCTCAACAAAACAACAGCCAACAGTCACCTACTATTGAGTGGTGAACATTGCTCCATTCGAAATCTACCTCAAATTTCATGACAAATCTCGATTTATTAGGGCATATAATTTTGAAATAATTATTGAGAAACCGCGTTATTTTGTCCAAAAAAAAAACGCCAATTAGAAACCCTAACCAAAGTTCATCACTCAACAGTTGGCGAGTGTTGGCTGTTGTTTAGATTTGAGTCCATATATAATATACTACATATAATATACTAAGAGAGTATTGAAAATTGCGCCATGTTGGAATCCATTTCTGATTGGATCTCACCACAGAATAATACAATTATTAGAATTGAAATTCCCATAAGAGCCAATGGACACATTTTTTCGGTCTCTTTCAGGGACTTTTCAAGATTGCGGACGTGCGTCTCTGTCTTTCACATTGCTTTGAATAGGGGATGGTTGGGAGCTTCTCAAGATGGTGGAATAGAAAATAATGGCTCAAAATGGACCGAAGTCTTCATTCTAGTAGTATTATACTCTGTGAGTCTGTGCTCTCACTGAACCCCCAAGAGTCAAAATGCAAGTACAGTAGAAAGTATTGTTTACTTTTTGCATGCCCTCTTTAATTTTTCATATTTACAGTTCTGTAACAGCGGTAATTTTTGCTGATTTTCCCTATGCTGAGATGTTATTCTGGGAGACTCTTACAATAGCGATCGTTATTTTTTCAAAATCGAAACCTAACCTATTTGAAATAGCTGCAACAGCGATATGCACCATCCGCATATTGCCTCTTGAGCTCTCCAAGGTCCGTTTTTTCTTTTTCAATTTTGATGAAGGAGAACATGGCGAGGCACAACTCTCACAATCAGAGTAAAAAGGAACTCTACTTTCAATGAGTCCTGACCTGACCAATTTTGAGCTGAAGCAAGGGACACCTGTCGCAAGTTTTGAGCAGTCTCGACTTATCTCTGGCTCTTAGGGGCCTAAGGATGCGTGTGGCTAAAACAAGGGGGGGCTCTTATTATTGCTCGAGGGAGGGGCACTGTTTGGAAAGTAAAAAAACAAGCTCCGTTTAAAATCACGCACAAATCTTTATTCCAGAAGGTCTGCGTAAACATTTTTTTTTTCTCACCCAGCCTTAAAGTCTCCAGGTCATATGTTTAATGGTGTTGCAAACTTTTGCCACAGTGTCATGGAAGGTAGATTCTAGCGTGAAATCGCTTAAAAATCATAATGAGAGCATCGAAAAGTCTCAAAATCCACTCGCAAAACTCAATACATGCATTTGAGAAAATTACAATATGGCGGTCGAGTGAGTAAGTCTCAATAGGGGAGTCCCCTCACAACTTTCTACGATAAGAAAAGTGAAGTGAAGACACAACTTTCACAACTAATGGGTCGGTGAAAATAGTGCATAATGCAGCGCGGGTTCTTCAGAATGAAAGTGATTTCCTGAGTTAAGGAGTAGACTTCGAAAGTTTTAATAAGCGCATTGATTCTTTCGAAGAATTTAAATTTATATTTCTGTAGCAAAAGTACGTATAGCCTCAAACTAATTATCAAATAATTATCAATGAAGGATTCTGATAGATGACTACGGTCAGAGACTGCAGGTCATTGAACAACAAAATGTATCATTTACTGTCTGGTAGCTAATACTTAGTACAAATATATGAATACTGACCTTCACGAACATCGCAGCAATTAATCTTTGAATCCGCGCAATCATCAGTATTTTGTTCCTTTTTTTCCCTCCACTTTCTGAGAGAGAAAGAATTCACCGAATGACTGAAGGTCAGTCTCCTTGAACTTATAATCTGCACGTTTAAACTCGGGTCATTTTTGAGAGAATATATGCGGCTAGACCTCATCGAAAATGAGCGAAACGTAAAAACTCTGGACAAAGTGATAGAATACAGGGCCGCCGCGCCGTTTGCGGATCTTAAATGGGTTTTTTTAATGCGCCGATAGTTCTACCGGTTGACGAAAAGATTACACAGTCCAGGTCAGCGTTATGACTATAACCCACGAAAATACTCTCGTCTTTAATCTTTTCATATTTTGATGGAAACATAACTTTGACTTTAAAATTTGATTAAATGACGATATTCATCGATAATTTCAACGTTTAATTCATTAAAAATCAAAGCGATTTTTGTCCATATAATGTGTATAGTCCTACTAATAAAATGTTATAAAAAAAAAGATTAAAGATTGAAAATCAAAGTGTTTTCGAGCGATATAGTTTTACTGCGCTGTAAATTAAAATATTTTTACGAAAATGAATATGAGCGTTGGCTTTCCATCGAGGAGGGCTTTAAAATTAAAAGGTTTAAAGTCGGAGGCTTTTGTTTTGAGTTGAAGGAATGGAAATTGAAAATTCGCCAAAGATTACCGTCTAGGACTCTAGGTGCGCCCACATGTTGAAATCAACACTTATTTGATTTTTCATCAAAATAAAAAAGAAAGTGTTTTTGGGAATTCAAGATTAAACGAAAAATTTCTCCACCTTCAAAATAAAAAAATTAGAATAAATCCTATGAAAATAAAGCAAACCATAACTTCATACATATCATTACAAAGAGCTTTAAAGTTTGAATTTTTTATTGTAAATCGTATTTTCATATTTTCGTTCAAAACTTTTTTATCGCCTTTTAAAGGTAAATATTCAAATTGAACTTTAGCCCCCAATGCCCCTCCAGAAATATTTGTAAGCCTTGAAATTTTCACGATGTGTAGTCCATTTGATTCTTAGTTGAATGATGTGATTAGATAAACTAAATTCAGAGTGGCTGTTAGATTGGGGGGGGGGGCAATCATTAGGGTTTTTGATCAAGTCCTTTTGAATAAGCAACGCGCTACACTTGATGTGGACAAAAGTCAATGCCGAGGGATGGCGAATATTTTGAAATAAAACAAAGAGAGGAAATCTATGTTGTTATACATATTTACTGTCTATGAATCTAACATGTCGAGCCCTAATGGACTTTCGTTTACTATACGAATGCCACATTTGCATGCGATAAATCCTCGTGCAGCCGTGCGCGCGCTCCTTGCAATCGACCTTACTATTTCGGATAGCTGTACTAAATACATATCAATCGCATTAACTCAAAACCGTTATTTCCGAAGACACAAGAAACAAATTAAATGAAAGCCGCATAGTGCAATACGCCGATGTTGATGATCATTCCCAGATACAGCACAAAATATTACGGATGTTTGCAACGTTTCCCAATTTCACGTGCGGTTCTCAACAGGTTTGTCTTTGGAGCAGTAGCACACCGAGAGTTTCTTCATCTCTCTCTTTTTTCCATTCAAAAACGTATGTTAGACAAGGATGGACAACGGGATGAAACCCCCTCTTTCTGTCCTTTTCCTACTTATTCATTCAAATGGAAAATGAGAGAGATGGAAGAGATCCTGGTTGCGTCCGTGCTTTGGAGCATTGGAGGTTAAACGAGGGAGGGACGATTTCTAAGCGAGTTAGTCAAGAGAGACCTCTTTCCATTTACATGGCGGTGTTAGATTCTTTAATGATGATGACAATAATATAAATAAATAAAGTATCAGCTCATGATCAAGTCTAAAGGACTCTCAGCAGTTTAAGTGGTGATGAATTTTAATAGAAATAAGCCGATATAGTGAATTCGTGTATTGAAGAAATGAACGCTGAAAAAAGTGGAAGTGTAAATTTTACCCTTAGATTCCTTTATATTATTCCTTATATTATTCCTTTATTCCTTTATTTGGGTTCCTTTATAGTGTGGAGATCAGGTTGGTTGAAGATTAGCCATCTAATGAGAATATTAACCGCCTGACAGTGAACTGAATTATTCGCATGATTGTAAAAAATATAGTCAAGTCCTGTTTAAAATAACCAACTCGCTGTAAGAATTAATCATATACAACGTTACACAATACAGGAATCATCTATGGGTGATATTTACCCTACGCTTTCACTTTTTTTCAAAAAAGGGTCGCTTGGATAGAACACCGTTAAGTGGACTCGGCAGGGCAATCAGACAACAATTTTTAGAGATTTTCGTCTTGAAAATTTTTAAACTCGGTCTCTTGGAGGAGATAGGGATGAGAGTCACCAAAAATGTATCTATTTTTTTCAAAAAAAAAAAAACAAAACAAAAAACAAAAAAACAAAAAAATTAAAAATAAAAAATGTATTAGTCCCTAAATTAAGTAGTGAACCGGGCAATATAATCTGAGCTTCTCTTTGGTTGGATGAATAGAAGAACTCTTAAAGTTAACCTCAAGACGCGCCATCATGGCATGGCAGAAGGTCGTATGACCAAGAATTTTTTCCTCGTAGGAAGCTGCAGCATAACTCGAATTTTTTTCGGGGATGCGGCTGTATGCTTTTCCCCCTTTCTTTTCTCCCTCTTTTTCCTTCCTCTCCTTTTTATTCTCCCCTCCCCCTCCCATTTCTGACATTTCGAGGGGAGGGTGGAGGGATAAAGCCTGTTGCTGTCCGATGAGCCTCGAAAAACGTCGGATCGGGTCAAAATAAAATTCAAAATCGGCCAAGCTGAAGCGTGCAACATAGCATTGTGACCATTTGAGCCCCTAGAAAAGATCAAATTCGATGGTCATCGCCAATCTCTGTCCTTAGATAGTTCGATATTTTTCATGGGTTTCAATGAACCAAATGCAGCGTTGTCATATTGCACGCTTCGCGACTGAAAATAGGTAGATCGGGTCATCAAGATCTATCAGGTCCTTCGTATTTCTAAAATATATTTCCTTGTCCACCGCCTGACGCCTCCTCCATCCACCATCCATCAAACTCATCCATCGACTCAATGAAATTGACGGAGAAACAGAGAAAATTATCATGAATGAGATTCCGATGCAGCTAGGAGTTGATGTGAAGCCGAAAAGAGGGCATCTGAACAGAACAGTTGATTGTCAAATTGCCAACTTATTGTTATACACAGCTCTCTTTAGCCGAATGCACTGCACCCTCACACACAGACTCACAAATACAAGCACTGGCGCACACACGCACACACCGAACAAAGATAATGATGATCTTGAGTGTATCAATGGAGATAATAATGAACTCCAGAAATGAGTCAAGATCACGCGTGTTCACGGAGTAAAATCGCCCGAGGGTTTTACAGGTTTTTAATGCGACTTCGAAGACCAACAGCAAGGAGCGAGGTGGCCATCGCGTCAGCAGGATTTTAGTCAGAAAATATCTATAGATTCGAGTCAGGTGTCTCGTTTCAAAGATTTCGATGCCCTCAGGTTCAAATTGCTGCAGTTAGCCAACTTTTCATTTCGTTTCAAATAAATCTTATTGTTCTTGGCAGTCGGTGCCATACCTGAACTCATCTTTCGTATAACGGACACCTAGGATGCGCGTAGGTTGTAGTACACATGAGTGACGAGACCTTCCCACAATGATGAAATAATAATAATAATAAAAAATAAAAAAAAAAAGATAGATATTTTCCTATGCTCTGAATGAGTAAGTTGCGCTCTTATCTTCAAACCATCGCGATCGTAAAAAGTGTTCGCGTGTCCTTGATGCCCTTGAAACTAACTCTCTGGACAAGGAACTGGCGTCTTTTACAGGTCAAATTCAGGGAGAAATCAAAACGAATCAAGGTTGTCTCTACTCGTGAGAATGCGCCGCGCTTACGGCGAAGAAAAAAAAAATACAGAATGGGAAAAAAGAAGAAAAAAAAGACGATAGACAAAGTTATTCATAATATGCAATTCTATGCGTGTGAGTTAAAGGATCGAATTCTAATAAATGTAGCTTATCTCTACTCGGTCGGAAATCACAATCACGATCGTTTCCTGTAATTATTGCCTCTTGGCGCCAGAGCTGCCGATTTGCGTGGGTTTAATGAATGGCATTTTGAAATTCACCGAAGATTCCACCGATTGAGAAAAGATTACAGAAATTAGTTTTGTGTATGACTCTAATGCACGAAATAACTAGTGTATTTTATCTTTTCTCAACCGGTAGAGTCGTCGATAACTTTGAAAACTTGCGGATATTTTAACTAATTAACGGCGTTTCCACCGATTGAGAAAATATTACAGATCAGAGTATTTTCGTGCATTACAGTCATACACTGAATTGAACTATGTAATCTTTTCTCAACCGGTGGAATCATCGGTGAATTGAAAAATGTCATAAAGTCCACACAAATTGGCAGCTCTGCTTGGCGCTTCATAGAAAAGTAGTAATATAACACCCAAACAAACTGAGCGGTATTTGCAGAAAACAAAAAAAGAATGTAAGTCTATTTATTATTAATTAAAAAAATATTTTTCAATTAGTTGGTGTTTGTTCGGTGCTTCCTGAATAGAATTATTGGAAGTTTCGCGCATTTTTTTAACTTGCTTAGAGAACTGATCAATGAAGCTTGTATAATGTTGAGCTCGTAGAGAGAAGAAAATAAAACCGGGAGAAATCAGGGAAACTGATTCGTTCGTCTGTTTATTTTTGGTGCGAGTAATGTGAAAAATTAGGTTTTTATATCGGAAAGGTACAAAAGAGAGGACATTTAAGGAGAGACAATCTAATGACTTCCTTTTTCATGTTTTTAGCGTGAAATGAAATTTCATCATAGCAACACGTGTCAGATTCACCACATTATTGGCTAAACTCTACGTATAAAAAACAAACAAACAAACAAACAAACAAACAAACAAACAAACAAACAAAACAAAAAAGTTTTAAGCTTGCGGACACACAACCTCCCCCCCTCCCCTCCCTCTTTCCACGTCTTATGAGCATGCAGTTTTGATACGTGCAAAAATGATATTGTCATCCCTTGTAATTTGTGATTGCGAAATGAATAAGACAAAAATAAGACATTTAAAAATGTCTCATTCCTCGGACGATGAGTGTGAAGATGAGCTCAGAGCTGACGTTTTGCGGATCTTAAGAGGACCTTTTTTTTAATTCACAAATGATTTCAATCCCAGTTTCAATCAGCTCGGCGCACAACCGCTTCTGGTTCATTCAGGGCGTTTTTCATAAGAGTTTAATTACGCGGATTTTTTATTTACTGCTAGATTTACGCATAAACATTTATTGATTTTTCATTGAATTTAAATGCATGGCTGTGGCGATTTTTATCGCCATCATGATCTGGCGAAACTGTTACGCGTGTAAAACTTGTCGAGGGAAAACTTTCTTTTCGTCAAAGTTAGATTCGTCGATAGTGAAGAAAAGAGAACAAACACCCAGCCCAAAGTGAAACAAGTAAAAAACAAATCTATAAACATCGTAGAGTAATAACATCTAAATCAAACAATATAAATTGCAGGAAAAACAACGCTTAAACATAAAAACGGTAACAAAAATAAGAGCTGATTCGATAGAAATAGAACTGTAAAAAAAAATAAAAATATATTGAAATACCATGGGACATAATAACTGTCGTTGAAGCATTCGCATTTCTCTTTAACACACAAAGTATTTATTAAATTCGTTTGTCTTGCAATTTTATGTTGTTTTATTTCTGCTCGTATTAAACAGCTGGCCGCACGAAAAGCCGCAAACAATCATAGAATAATTGTCGTAATTAATTAATTAGATACTCGAATGTTCCCTTCTACAAGTTACACGACGCCACTATTTAATAGCGCGGAAAACGCTCGTTCAGGATAGAGTGCATTAGGGAATTGCATTAAGACTATACCAACGGTGTCATAAAAGGTCTAAACTTTGACTTAATTTTATGAAAGCTACTTATACGAGAACAATAATTAATTTGTAGACTCTTCTTCATGTTGGTTCTTTGACTTAAATATATCATATACTTTTGGATCTTCCGTTTAGCTATGGGGCTCTTGCAAACTTTTGCTGTGAGTGAATGAATGGTCCAATCTTGTGTACAAACCAGCGAAAATCACGAAAATAACTCTAAGAAAGTCTAAAATTCAGAAATAAACTCACATAAGTGCTATAACTGCAAGTTCGTAACGGCGGTTCAACGCAGGTATCATGAGAGATTCCTTATTAGGTATGACACTTTCTCTACAGAAACACAGAGATATGTCTCAATTTAGATAGAAATCTCCCATGATGCCTGCATCTCTCCGCCATTAAGTCCGCGATTCTGAGAGGTTATTTCGTGATTTTTTAGTGTACTCATCGTCATTTTTACAGGTTTTTTACGCAAGAATCAACTCTTTAATCCCCTACAGCAAAAGTTTGCAAGAGCCCCATTACAGCGCATGGAAAGAGACTAAATTTAAAATAATTTATGTTCCTTGTTTCTTCAAAAGCTAAAAAAATATATGGATAAATAAATAAGTAAAGATTGCAAATCCAACTGAAACTTGGCAGGATTTCAAACTCCAACTTCGTCAACTTTTGGATGCTTCCTAGTGAGATCACTGAAAAGTCAGTGCACAAAACCACCTTAAGTGAGAGCCAGTTCCATTTGCTGAGTCTCAATCAATAAAAACCGCACAAATGAACACTATCAGAAGTGATGACCCCAAAAATATAGAAAATAACTATAGCCTAAAATTACAGCAGATTGCGCCAAAACCACCGACCACGATTATTGACGCTGGAAAAAAATCACACGCATCGACAACACTGACCCCATTAATTATGAATGTCGAGGTCTTTAATTCCTAAAGTCAATGCTGAAAGATAGGGCTCATCGCTCATAAAAACCACACAATATTGCTGTATTGACTTGCGTGGGTGTAAAAGTTAAGAACTTTTATCAAATTAGAGAAGAACATCAAATCCCACTCATAAAATGAATGACCTCATCAGCTCACTGCTACAGTAAACATCTTATTATTGAGAGAATAAGTCGATCTAAAATTTGGGAAATATCTGGGAATGCGTTTTTCCCAAGTACACACGTGTTTTCCCCACTTTAAGTTACGCGGCCGGGCAGTTCCATTCATCATCAACTATAGCTTCGCGCCAAAATGTATTGACGGGTATTGAACCAATAATACGTTTACTAAGCTATGTTGCCTTGAGGTACATACTGTCGAATTTCGATTAGCCATCGCAGCGCCCAAAGGCCCAATAATTAATTCCAAATAATTCCGACAGGTTAGCGTCACGGGTAACAGGTATACTAGCAGACGCTTGGCCACGTGACTCAGCGAATTGAAAAAGGACGAGGAAAAAATATTCGCTCAAATATTGTTATGAATTTAATACATCGATTCATGCGGTCGAAAAAGCATTAATAAAAAAAGAAAGATGAATAAAAGCTAAATATTGAGCTGACCCTTTCTTTCATACCTGAATATACTTTTTGCTCAGAAACGTATTTTTGGCCGTCATGGTATTTTCGGTCTGTTCTGGGCGTGGTTTTCCCATCCAAAAATAATGTGCATATTGTATTTCCGTTTCTACCATCATATAATGTTCCATGTTATTCAGCTGGGCAAAAATTGAGCATCAAGTCTCAAGGGATTAGAGCAAACACAAATGACTTCTTAAAAATTGGGGGAGATTCATTCGATGTACTTTAAAAGGCTGCTACTAGTGGCGGCTGGTGCAGTTTGGCAACAATGTTTTTCCACCATTTGAATCTACGTATAACGATCGAAAGCGTTGCTTTACTGTAGAATTAATTGTCCTGTGTAGAATCAAATGGGGGATAAATGTTGTTGCCAAATAGCACGAGCCGTCACTGGCTGCTACTCAAGCTCGACCATCTTGTTTAATATTTATGTAAAATTTGAATGACTTCTATGGATACTCTTTTGGATCAGTGGCGTAGCCTGCAATTTGGCAACCATGCAGTTCGTCCATTTAAATGTATGGAAAAGATCAAACTATTGGGTGTTCGGTGAACACCTTCGCATTCGACCTTTTTCATGGGTTTAAATGGACACATTACAACGTTGCCAAAGTGCACGCTACGCCACTGTTTTGGATATGATTTTTTTTTTCCCTTCAAAATTTCATTTGATCCATCAATCGTCAATCAGCGCAGCGCAGACGGTACTTTTTCTATCTCTCTCACTTACCCAATAAGTTGAAAAAGGATAGAAAGAGAGGCTTTCATCTCCTTGTCTATCCTTGCCTAATATGCATACGTTTTAATGGAAAAAAGAGAGAGATGAAGAATTTCTCGATCGTTGCGCTAGTGGATATTTACATTTTATTCGCTATAGTTATGATGACGCGTTCCTTCGATTTTGGTCGGTATTTTTTTTATCACTGTCTTTCGACGCTGCAATTTAATAACACGACTTTTTAATTCCCTGAAAAATAATCTAATCTATCAAATTGCTTGATATTTTTAGGAACAAGACTTAACGTAGAAAAGGCAAGTTTCTGGAAGTTTTAAGGAATTCTCTGCACTAGCTCTAATTTTATAATAATATTAAAGTCAATTGAGAATGGCAAAGTTTTAAGTCGAGCAGGCACCTTTAGATAAATGAGTCTAATTGATCCTAAAAATGTCTCCTGGCTTGTTTTCATCGGTCGACTACTATATTGCTGCCGAAGATTGTCGATACTTTGGTTGTAGGTGTTTTAGGGAATGTGAATTCCGACATGCAGTTGGTGTTTCTGTGCGAAGTAAAAATGTGAGGGTTGCCATACACCAATTTTGATCAAAAGTATACTAATGTAATGCATGAAATATTGTGGGGGCGGCTCGTGCTGTTTGGCAATCATGTTTTTTGCCATTCGAGGCTATGCAAGGGGTGGGGGGTCTAGGATTCAGTGAATTCCCGAAAGCTCGATTATTTAACTTGGGTTTAAACGGAGAGAATCCGTTGTCGCCACACTGCACAAGCCGCCACTGAAATATTGGTTGTATTTGCTGCCTTGTCTTTTCTGGTCAACCGAATATTACAAAATAAGACAAGAAGAATTGTATACATCTCTAAATGAAACATACAACGTTAAGTTATGTTTGATGTTTACGCAAACCCGGTGGTGTCGGTGGAAAAATTACGTTGTGTACAGCGCAAACTGTTTAAAATGAAATAGGTTTCCAAAGTAAAAGTGAATGAATTTTGAAAGTTTTTGATGTGCTTATGGTTATATTTTCGCGAAAATTTACGTTGGAATCAATGAGCCATACTGCAGTTGCAAAAGTACGTAAACAGACCCATTGGTGCCTTTGGTTTCTCTCTCAATATGTTTCTGTACTGTAGCTTCGAATGAAGGGAAAACATTGTTGCCAAACAGCACGAGCCGCCACTTGTAGCAGCCAAATTTTAAAGCATATCGAATGAATCTCCCCTAATTTTCAAGGAGTCATTTGTGTTTGCTCTAATCCTTTGAGACTTGATGCACAAATTTTGCCCAGCTGAATAACATGGAATATTATATGGTGGTAGAAACGGAAACACAATATGCACATTATTTTTGGATGGGAAAACCACGCCCAGAACAGACCGAAAATCCAACGACGGCCAAAAATACGTTTCTGAGCAAAAAGTATCAGGTGTGAAAGAAAGGGTCAACTCAATATTTAGCCGAAAAAGAATCATAGGAATGAAAAGTATACTTTTGATCAAAATTGGTGTATTGCAACCCTCACATTTTTACTTCGCACAGAAACACTAACTGCATATCGGAATTCAAGTGCTTAGTTTTTTTTGGAAAGGAGGGGGGAGAATAAGCTTATGATTAAGCTCGGATATAGCATCGTCTTTTCAGCTTTCAGACTCTCAATGGATTGAAACATGAAAATTCCCAAAATTAAATTTCAAGATAACTAAAACATAAGTTCGCAATAATTAATGTTACAGCTTAGAATGAAACACAAAAAAAGTATGCACTTAGTGGCAAAAAAATAACAAGTTTAAGATGTTCTTAGAGCAAAAAACGGAACCTTTCCATGTTTAGAATCCACTGTGAGCCGGGAGACTAAATTTGGTTCTTTGTAATTTTCGGCTCTTGCCAATGCTAAAAATCCGCTTAATATAGCCCGCTTTGACGCATTATCAGAAAGGAGGAAAATTCCGATGACAAGGGGCCGTATACGTTTATACTAGTACCGGCATCTCAGCGTTTTTCAAAAGCTTGACGTATTCCCGATCCAAAGACTCTACTTAATAGTTAGTTCCAAAAGCTCCTAAGAATTGTCTCCACATTCGCCTTTTTTGGTCCGTCTCATCACAAATCAGAGTTGAGATAATCATCGTTATCGATTTCATAATCGATTTCTTTTGAAAAATAATCGAGATAGGTTTTATTTTATGAACAGTTTCATCTGAGCTCATTGGTTTCATTCAAATCGGTATATTGCTTTTGTAAAGTAATCGAAAAATGGATAATCGATTAGGTACGATTTGCCAAACTCTATCACAAATGTATGTTTAGAGTACCCGAGATTCCGATCCTAGCAAAAATGGTCCATACAGGTCCATAAAGGTCCATAACAAATTCCCTATACAGAGTCTATGGATGCGTGTATGGGTCCATGTATAGATATATCGTATGGGTATGGGTGTTGATATCTTTACAGATTTATACATAGGGAAACATAGGGATTTCATGTATAGGGAATCGGTTATGGGCCTTATGGACCTTTATGGACCATTTTTGCCGGCGGACCGCGCACATATACGTACGAGGGTCGTTCAGAAAGTAGGGCTCCCTCAATGAGCTATAATTTTAGAGTGGCAGCGGATTGGTCCACCTTGTGCCACACAGGGTAGAAGGAATCGCGGGAAAAAGCGGAATTTGGACGGCAGATTCCAAGGTTTGAGGTTAAGTTTTGTAGGTAGTTTCCGAGTCGTTTCCGGCGATGCCCGAGTTTGTTTACGGAACGACCGGAAACTACCTACAAAATTTAACCTTAAAATCTAATTTTACGGCAAGATGGCGGCGCCCCAGGAAACAACAATGAACCAGCGGAACGTTCCTTGATGTTCCACTCTAAAGTTATAGCTCATTGGGCTCCCTATTTTGTTTCCTTAACCCTTGATTAAGATAAATTCAATCAAAAAAACGACGTTAGAACGTGTGATACTCTTTCTTATCATGCCAATTTTTGTCATTAAATTTAAGGAAATGGCCGCTCGGAATTTAAATATTCCCGAACCCGCCTCGGAAAATTTCCCGCCAACTCTATGACTTAAATAACAAACAAATAATTCGCATGAAACTATAAAGAGTTTGACGCATTTTAACGCCGTATTCCAATAGAATTTATCTTAATTAGGCTAAGAAAAAAAGAGGGAACCTTACTTTCTGGACGACGGTTCCTATTGTATTGACAACAACACAGAACTCTGTTAAGAATAATAGAAAAATGGAGGGCAAAGACTGCAGAAGAGACAAACGCAATTCGGTTAGTAATAGTCTCCCCCCCCATTTAAACGATTGTTTTGCCTCTCTTTAAATGGGAAAATTGCGTGGTTGCCAAATCGCAAGAATCGCCACAGGTAGGGCGTGGCGAGTTTATAATTTTAGCGCATATAGGACACTTAAAAATTGCAAGGTTAAACACCCAAGTAGCCGGCACCCATTTTTTACAAATTGAAAAGTATTAAAGTTTGGAGGCAATACTGGTGTTGTGGGTGGTTTTTTTCTGAGACCTCACGTGTGAAACATTCGGGGGAAAAAAATACGCAAAACATCGAAATTGCCACTAAACTAATATGAGAAAAATAGGTGCCGGGTACTGGTGCAAATTGCAGGGGTTCAGGCTACTGGAGTGTTTCTCTTAATGAGAGTCATTGCTATTTTCAAAAAATATGCTTGAAAACAATAACTCATTGTTGTGAAATTCATGGCAGATATTATTCGAATTCCCCATTCAACTCAATGTAAAATTCGGATAATTTCTTCCATAAAAGGCAACACTGTTTATAATTCTCGCGAGCCGCAGGACGCGCTCTTCATTTTGAGGATGTCGAGGGACAGTGGCGCCGCGTAAACTGCGATCAATCGATTCTCCTTCCGCGTTTGAATCTACAAAAACAATCGATGGGGGGGGGGGGGGGGTGCACACTGCACAGTGAACCTTCTGAAAATCGATTGTTTTCATGGGTTTAAATGGAGGAGAATCGATAAATTGCTGCTCACGCGCCGCTATACTGTCGAGGGAGCTCCTGTAGCGGCTCGAGCAATATGGCAACATTGGGTTTGTCAACATCCATTCGGCGCGAAAACCATCCGCCCCGTACTCTTTTTGACCCCCCCCCCCCCCCCAGAGTATTTTCGTGGGTTTGTAGTCACAGCCACACTGCTGAACTGGACTGTGTAATCTTTTTGTCAACCGGTGGAAAAACCAAACGATTAACTAAAAACTTCCCGTGTAAGATCCGCAAAACGGCATCCCTGTCATCACTACCCCGATTTGGGCCCATCGCGTTAAAGCTATCTCCAATACTGATCAGTGATCTGGAGTCTTCTCGAACTGTAAGGCTGTCGCAAAAACCTTCTCATATATACCGAAAGTATAGATGAGATAGATTATACTGACTTCGTTCCCAAAATGGAATCTGAGAAGTCCTCACGTGCTCGACGGTCAGTGTATCATGAAAATGTCACGAGATGAAGACATGTTTATTGTTTAGAGGCATAAATATCAACGATATATGCCTAAAACAAGGAAATGGAGGTCAGATTTTATTGGACGAAAGGAATCTCTTTAGGGCCTTCTGAGCCGCCAGGGTGGGACATAATGCAATAACATCCCATAATGTCATAATTTCCTAATCTTACTTTTTTTCGTAAAAAACGCAAGCTAGATACGTATAGGTCGGCGTATTTTTCTCACAGCTGTGATTGTATTGTGCAGTTTTTGATTGCTTGGGTATTTCTTCGTCATTTCTTATGAATTACTTAAAAGCTCAAAAATCTGCAAGATTGTAGGTTAAAAAAAAAAAAAAAAAAAAAAAAAAAAAAAATGAAAGAAAAATTGGAATGGAAATTCATCAAAACACTCATCCGCCCTAACCAATTAAAGTTTACAAATTGTCTGCTCCCTCCACTCTACAGTTTATACAGGCAGTTGTCAAGCAGCAATAATTTTATACGTGACCGCTTGTGGTTTGTTTGTATGTTTTAATGAGCTAAGCCATCGGCTTGTTATCAACGATTCCCTTTCATAAAAATAATCTACAATGTAATCTAAAAAAAAAAAAAAAAAAAAAAAAAAAAAAAAAAAAAAAAATCTTGTACACTCGCTTTACATAAAATTTCGGACGTCCTCTCAAGGTTCCAAACCATAGGCGGCCCGAGGGGGCCTTCGGGGGCTAAATCCCTTCTTTTTTATAAGAAAAGCTAAAAGAATAAAAAAAAAATAGAAAAAAGCTTCATTTTCTCTCGACCGGAAATGGAAAAGTTCCCGGCTTTCGTTAAGTTCCCCTAAGCCATCCATCATACTTGCCTCTAAAAAGCAAGAAAAAGTTATAATTTTTCGAACCCCCCTCCTCCATTTCTGAACCCACGGACAGCCTGAAATGCTGACTGTCACTTCCAAAATTCCTTTGAACATTTAAATTAATCAATAGTCCGTGCAATCAATTTAGGCGGGAAAAATATTTACGACTCGAACTTATCCATGCTTTCGTAAAAGTCTCAATTTCAATTGACTCAGCTTCTTTTCTTAGTCAAAGGTGATGAAACAAAATCAAAATTTACTCATCAAAGGTCAAGATTTACTCACCCGCAATTAGAATCCAGCATAATCCAGTTAAAAACAGATGACAACGTGCTATAACGCTCGCACAATTCTACCATGCAAAAAGTAACACTTATACAAAACAAAATCAAAATCACAAAGTATGAACACCTCTGGTCTTTGAAGTTAACTAAGCGTGGACTAATCCAAAAGTCATCAATCGAACTGTTAGCGGGGAAAACAGTTAAAGAAATTATACTGCTGAAGACACTCCCATACCACGTTAATCGAAGGGAAACAAATTCACGAGGAAGCAGAAGTACACGAAATTTTTTGACAGCACAGACACTACACGTGAGCGCGGAAAATGTAAAAAATGACAAATTTTTAAATTGGGCAACACTTTGAAAAAATAAAACGAAATTTAATTAGACAAAAAAAAACACAATTTAGTTACAGGAATGGGTAAATGATACGCAAAAAAAAAAACTAAAATAAATTAAGGACGGATAAAAATGAGGGAGGAAAAAAGGAATGTCATGTAAACGACGCGCGTTGATACTATGGTATACGCGAGTGTGATTCGGTTAATTGTTTAACGCAAAGTTTAGTACCTACCCGCGATCTGACCTAACGCCTAACGCCGTGCTCTCAGACAAGGATAGCAAGAGTAAGAGAGAGAGAGAGATCCTTTAACAAGTCTACTTCGGCAATGAACTTGTCTCCGCTCGCATCTCCATAAAATCCTGCGTTGAGTCCAACTGTTTTTGTCGTCTTCAGTATACTCCACAATGCCGACATATGCACACCCTGGGCCAATTCTGTCCGTATTCGTGCATCATCCGGTCGTACCATAGATACGCTTTTGTTTTGCGGCCGGCAAACTTTGTTTTAATCACTTTTCTTTGACTAGAATTTAATTTGTCAAGAGAGAAGAAATTGATAATTCTCTAGACTCGTTTCATTTCATCTCTCTCTCTCTCTCTCTCTCTCTCTCTCTCTCTCTCTCTCTCTCTCTCTCTCTCTCTCTCTCTCTCTCTCTCTCTCTCTCTCCTTCTCGCTCCCTCTCCTTCTCCTTCTCCATCTATCTCTCTCACGCTCTACCTTCCTGACGGCGGTACACAGTGTATACCATTCGGAAACTTGATTGCCCATGAAAATGTTCAGACAAGGTATAATTCTATCGGATCGAGTGACGCCAATTGCATGAATGCAATCCTAGGAAAAAACCAAGGCTTCTTCTTCACAGTAAATTGACCAATGAGTTGGATGCGATGTATAGCAGTATTGTTCAGGCTCCAGTTTTCATTGACCCTCTTTGCTTCTTCTATTCTTGTTGGTTAGTACCGCTCTCAGCAAACTTGAGCTGCTATCTCACATTGCACTATGAACGGTTTTTAGTTATAAATGCATGACGTCAAAGAAGAGCCTATTTTAATCAGCCAACCCTGATTTAGTTACGATTAATATCGGCTGATTGGATTTGGAGATGAAGGCTCAGTTGCCCCCCCCCCCCCCTCGGGAACACGAGACGGACGTCCGACGGCCTACACCTGTCAGCGCAGCAGCCGTTTTGGGACTTAATATTGGCATTAGCCAATTCAACGTTGATTCCACCGTTAGCGCAAAGATTACACATGTCAGTTCAATGTGTATACCTGCGAGTAGCGAAAAAACTCGGATCTATAATCTAAGCTTAACCGGTGAAGTCTCCGTCACCACAGTATACGTATCCGATACAGTATAGTGAAACTCAATGTGAGAAAACTGGCCAACCCCCCCCCCCCCCCCCTCCCGGTGGTCGGAGCCTCCAAGTGGTCGGAGGATGACAACTCAATTTTCCCATTTGATTACATTGAAAAACGACACTCGCCAAAGCGCTCCTATAGAGTTTTATCGGATGAGTGTACTATATCCGTCACTGACAGGTCGTGAAAAATTCGGATTTTCGGTGATTCCATCGTTTGAGAAGAGATTACAGATCCGAGTTTTTTTTTTTTTTTAGAAAAATGATAGGTATCACTGAATAATAAATTTTTACAATAAAAAAAAAAAAAATCACTGGCTGATCCACAAGGTCCTTCAAAGTAAATTTTCTGCAGCACTTCGATTAGTCTTTAAAAGTGCGACTACGGCAACACGACCATGAAAAGATTACTTACCACCGCATAATTTTACATCAATGTACCACTAAATTAAACACTGATGAGCATAGTGGTTGTGTTGTTGTGTTATGGGATCTACATACTGTCTGAGAGTATAGAGTTTGCTGTTATGGTCTTATCATGATTTACCTCTCTGATTCTCGAGAGGCAACACGATCATGAAAAGATTACCATCTTATAATTTTGCATCAATGCGTCACTAAATGAAACGCTGATGATCATCTTCTTATGTACTGATTGTGAGTAAGTTTGATGTTATGGTCTCCTGATACTCATTGGTGGATATGGGGGGGGGGGGCTGTTTGAAGGGATCGCCCATCCCCCGTTAAGTCAAAAAGGGGGGATAAGAGGGGGAAAGAAGAGGAAAAGAAAAGTTGGGTCACCAGGAAAGTTTGATGTTATGGTCTCCTGATACTCATTGGTGGATATGGGGGGGGGGCTGTTTGAAGGGATCGCCCATCCCGGCCGTTCAGCCAAAAAGGAGGGATAAGAGGGAGAAAGAAGAGGAAAAGAAAAGTTTGGTCACCAGGAAGCATACCTCAATCCCCCCCCCCCCCCCCATCTGCGAGAGCTGGATTCGCCAATGCTGATTCTCGAGTTTGTACCAGAAGATGTCACGTGGTACGATCGCTGTGCTCATCTACTAACTGGGGTGTATTATTATTTTGCATATCGAGGTTGGTCGCTTGGCAGCTCTCGTGTGAGCTTCGGCGTGATAAAATGAGAATAAACTGAGCACTTTCTTGTAGAACTTTTTCCCTGGTTTCGGAATATAAGTGTAATTTGTATGTACTATTGACGAATTATAGATTTTCGTGAGATTTTCACGAGCTAAGTTTTGCCTAGAAACTTGAAAACTTTGTTTGAACCCCCCTTAAATACCCCCAAAGAACCGTCGGGGGCTTTCGAAAAGATCACAAATGAAAAATTTGGGGTCAGTTCCCTGTCTGTCTTTCTTGTTTCAAATCATTTAGTTAAGTAGTCTTCGAGAAAAATTTTCTAACCGAGTGGTTTGGTACACCTTGTACAATAATTCCATCTAGGGACTCTAAGCGACTACTGCCGCAGTTATGCGAGAGAGTGTGGCACTGATCTGCAACGGCTCTCCCACCCCACCCGCACTGGCCCCTCGCCTGCAAGGTGTGAGAAGTATGAAGGGTGGCCGAACCGGAACCTTGAAGGCGAACGAAACTTAGCTCGAGAAAATCTCGCGACAATCTTTAATCGTCGATAGTACTTATGTTCAACTGTTTAGCCGCCAATTGATTTTAGCGAGGGACAGAACTCAAGGCCAGACTGTGTATATTATTTTTGCAAGTGTTTTTAGGATGTGACACCATCTCTCATTTTTATAGCATCCATAAAGGCAAAACTCTGACACTCTTAATGCAAGAGCAGACACGTCAGCAAAGGAAGACGCGCCTATTTTCGATTCAAAAATCAGATCGAAAGATGACCTCAAGCGAGGAGGTGAAAGTATATACCTACGTGTGGTTTGAGGTCTTTATTATAAGGGTAAAGAAAATGAAACCCTTTGATTCACTGAGGTTTTTTTTTTTTTTTTTTTTTTTTTTTTTAATCAAAAATCAGCATCATGTGTGTCCGGTGTTCAGCCCGAAGCATGACCTCCTACTCTTTTATCAGCCAAATATAATTTCTACAGGGTGGTTTTCCATTTCTACTGAGTATGTTTGCAAGTAGAGCTGTGGATGGGCTTTGATGTTGAACCCGCGGAGCAATGGGGATGGAAGAAAGACGACTTCGGATTGATTCCCGTAATGATCAAGTGACCAGCCTCCTTCCCCACAAGACCTACTAAAAATGATACGATGTAACTGCTCGTGAAAAGGATGGCGAGAGGGGACTAAATCAAAAATTGGGGGGGGGGGGGGGGGGGGTATTCTATCTGTATTCTGTGATCACTAGAATCAGCTCTCTTGCGCAAATGAAGTTGGTTTAAACCACTTTTAAAGCTTGCCACGGCGGCGCGGCGCGGCGTATTCTCGCGAGAACCCCAAAATTCGCGATTAACGCCTTAAGGCAAGTTTTACAAGATTGCTCTAAATTAGGTAATTGTTTTGATATTTTTTTCAAGTACCTTAAGTGAAATGTTAGGCTCTTCAAATGTACTTCAGCCCACTTTGACCAGTTAGGGGCAGATAGAAACACTTTTCTGCAGTTCCTGTAGCTTTTTCCCAAACCCCAAAAATATTTTTTTTTTTGGTTTTGTTTTTGTTTTTTTTTTTTTAGGTGTTTTTTTTTCGAAATTGTCCGCGAAAGAAAATATGTTTACCAGCGTAAAATTCTACGTTCTACAAATTTGGTTCGCATTTTTGTCTACAAACTTTGGCTGTAGATGCTACAGCAGTGAACTGGTCCCGGGCCACGACTGTCAAACAAGGGCCGGGGCGCGGACATTGGATAATTAGTGCTGAGGATGAACCATGAAATCACATATGAAATGGTTGACCATCAATCATTTGATGATGCGATCGTGCAAGTGTTTTAGAGGCTATATCACAAACAGTCGTTGTATGAGTATGACTAGTATTAATGAATTGAGATCCATGTTTCCGTATATGATGTACAAAAAATGTATGATACCTATGATTCATAGTTAAGTTGTGTTTGTTTTAAATGGGATGTCTGAAAATGGGCCATGCGAGGGCCCTCCAAGGGCTAACCCGGGGTATCATCCGATCATCGGAGAATTTTATCAACTACCTACCGGAACTAACTTTAGCTCTACACCTTGATCTCAGAATCAATCCGGAAAAGAGCTGATTATATTCCCTTCACATATTCTTCACAGAATATTTTCGGATTATTCTAAGACTCAAAAATGTGAACGGGAATGCGGGAAAATCGCAGGAAATAGTTTAGGGGAAAAAAATGGGGAACAAAACCCATTTTCATTTTTTTTTTCTTGGAATATTCTTAAATATTTGCCAGGCGGGATATTCACAGTTTATTCATCATAGAATATTCTAGGTGGAATTATAAGACTGTTTATGAATGCGTGCAGGGAATGTATTTTTTTGCTGTCTGAAACCTGTTGGTGTTGGACTGTTGGTACTTGAAGAAAATAAATACGAGGGTCGTTCAGAAAGTAAGAATCCCTATTTTTTTTCTCGACTTCTAATTAAGCTACAAAAAATTTAAACCCAGCATCGGAACCGTCATAAACTGACGATTCCAACGCTTTTTTAAAAATTAAAATCGGACCAATAGTTTCGTCACAATCTTAGTTTTTGTGAACCCAACTTTTTGAATTTCCGTCCACCTCCAGCGATGATTTTTCCAGCAAAATTATCGCTGCGTAACGAGCTCACTCATACCCACTGTGTGAGTAAAAACTTTCGGCATTTGAGATAAACACGGTGAAACAATTAACGGTGAAAAGTATAGGGATACCCTTACAAAGCTCCGAAAAGCCATTAAAGACCGCCGGGTAGACTCTCAAAAGGTGTATCACTTTTGCACGATAATGCGCGTCCGCACACTGCACAAGAGACCACCGCTCTCATTCGGAAGTTCGGCTGGTATTCTTTATCTCACCCACCCTACAGTCCGGATCTTGCTCCATCAGACTTTCATCTCTTCCCTGCGTTGAAGAAATTTTTGGCCGGGAAAAGATTTGCAACGGATCCTGAGCTGAAGGCTGCGGTTATGGGATTTTTCAGCGCTCAACCAAAAAGTTTCTTGAAGAGGGCATCAAGAAGCTTATTCCGCGATGCGACAAATGTATCGGTGTGCAGGGTGGTTACGAGGAAAAAAGCTAAGAAAGGTAAGGGTTACATACATAATTTTTTTCTCAATTTTATCACATGTTTCGATTTTGATCACAACGATTGATTTTGAACTAAGGTAAGTAATCTAGTGTACAATTGAAGCGCACGCATCGCATCGGAGGTGGACGGAAATTCAAAAAGGTGGGTTCACAAAAACTAAGATTGTGACGAAACTATTGGTCCGATTTTAATTTTTAAAAAAGCGTTGGAATCGTCAGTTTATGACGGTTCCGATGCTGGGTTTAAATTTTTTGTAGCTTAATTAGAAGTCGAGAAAAAAAAATAGGGATTCTTACTTTCTGAACGACCCTCGTATTTTCTATCGCAATGATTTGATTTACTTAAAGCATTCAGATGTTTTTCGGAAGTTCCAATTTAATGAACACAGGACGAGTCATGCCTATGGCCAATGTTCATTGATTAAGGCGAAAAATAAAATGTATCAACCACAACCCATTAAGAACTAAAGAAAGTGTTGATTTTCTTGCGATTTCCGGGGATTTGTGCTACAAGGTGCACTGTGCAGTCGGTGTTTTTTTTTTTTTTTCTTTCTTTTTCTTAATTCTTTCTTTCTCTTTCTTTCTTTAATAAAAACGAAATTACTACTACCTACTACTTTCTTTCTTTCTTTCTTTTTTCCCCAGAACAAATCGCGAATTTCAAAGCGCCTTCAAATAAGCGATTAGGTATGCATTAAACGTGAGAAGATTATTAAAATGAGAAAGTAAAAATCAGTTGCTGTTTGTTCCCGAAAAAATAGCAATTTTTAAAGCGCGTTGAAATATGCTGCTATGAATTACCTAAGTGTGAAAAGATTATTAAAAAAAATCAGTCGCTGTTTTTTCTCGGAAAAATCGCGTTTTTTTTTTTTTTTTTTTTTTTTTTTTTTTTTTTTTTTTTTAAGCGCCTTCAAATAAGTGGTTATGCATTAAGGGCGAAAAGATGGTCAAATAAATAAGTCACTGTTTTTCCTCGGAAAAAAAGAAAGAAAAAAATCATATTTCTAAAGCGTCTTCGAATTTTTGTGTAAGGAGTATTTGCCCAAAAAACCTGGTCAAAACCCCAAATGAAAAGTTCATGAAAAATATTTAAATATATTTCCGGTTTCTTAGTGGTTAGTTACCGCATCGTTGTGTAATCGATGAGACGATAAATCGGAACCCCAACGTTTATCTAGTGTTAACTATCAAGAAGCCATCACGGAAGTCAGCGCCCAAGTCACCCCCTGTTTATATCGATATCGTCCTCCCGTTTGCGCGAAAATTCTTCATTTCTTACGCCCCCCCCCCCCCCAAACAATAACAGAACAAAAAGAGTCTCGGGTTGAAATTGGAAAATTAACCAAAATCGATTTTTCACCATTCAAAAAAACACCAATATTTTTGGACAGGTATTTGAGGTAAATACAACTACGTGTGTCAGCTAAATACAACTATTCAAAACGGTGTCCAGTACAAATCCGTCGAAATCCATCATCCATTGCATCGGCGCCAATAATAATTTGACAAAAAGCATGAAAGGTCATATACACAGTTATTTGAAGGCGTTTATATAAGAAAAGTCAATACGCGACACGCTGATTTGATCTCAGTTATAGACCGCTTCGCTGGGCGTCATCGAGTTTCACGCCGAAACGAAACCTTTTCAAATCGCTCAAAATTTTCTCAACTTCGAAAGCATTTTAGTTCACGATCCCGAGTTCAAAAAAATTTATACAAAATACTGGGGGTTCCTTTCATCAAGTGCTTCAAGGAAATGAAAAAAAAAAAAAAAAAAGGCGACAGTAATTGTAAGTACTTGCTTATGAAATCAAAAAATATCAAAATGCATAATTTTTTATGAATTCATTGAATGTCTTTTTTCTTTCTCTTGAAAATTATTCCAATTAATTAAATATTTATTTGTTACTTTCTGCTTTTTCTGAACTAGAATCAAAACATCAATTTTTCTGAAGAGTGTAAGGATTTAATTTTCGAGACTTTTGTCATCAGAATTCTTTAATTCTCCACGTAAAAATTGACAAAGATCTTGAACGCCGGTTTCTCGCCTTGTCAGCTGGGGGGGGGGGGGGGGGGGGGGGGTTATTTCGCTAGAGGGGATTCTGTTCACAACTTGACTAAAAGGTTACAAAACGATATAATGAATTGAACGACTATTTCATATTTAAAATAATTTAATCAATGAAATGAGCTTAACATAATCACAGTCAGTTTCTTTGAACGCAAAATTAGGACAAAAGACAATTATCACCAGAAAAACAGTATTGAGAAAAAAATATCTTTAGCCTAAGAGCAAAACCAAGTGTTTGCAAAATGCTAAGTTTTCAGGGGAATCAGTGACGGTCTGTGGGTTCAAAAGGGGTCTCTTCAAAGGGGGCTTCTCAATTTTCTTGAACCTTTCTCCACTAGAGTAGAGGGGGGACGTAAAGGTGTTACAACCTTTGTGCTCTCCTTTTTTTGAGCTCTTTACCAAAAAAATGGGGGCTTGGGCCCCCAAAGCCCCCCCCCCATGGACCGCCACTGAGTGGAATAGTACAGGATAGCAACAGTAGTAAATACAAGCCGTCCAAACTGTCCTCTGTTAGTCATGCTTGTACCTGTTACAAAGCAGATGAGTGGACTAAGATTACAAAAAAAATATCATTCAATTTAAGAATCTAAATGGAAATGAGAGCGAAGATTGTACAATTTTTAACTATTTCTTTGGTCAAAAACTTTCCGCCTCTTGGTAACTTAAATAGACTCTTTTCTAAATAACTCAAATTACTAAAAATGATGATACGTGATTTTGCACTCAGGGTTCAGGCTGTTGATACGTAGGTACACATGGAGTAAACAATAAATTCAGTTAAAGAGGTACATTGCAAAAAAATAAATATGAGATCTTCCACTAGAACAGAAAACTGAAGCCAAATGGATTCCTAACTAAAAATACAACTTCTGAGAAACAGAATTTAGAAAACTACAGAGAAATCGGTTCGCATTCTCTAAAGATGACTGAGCAAATTAGAAAATAATTATACAAAATTAATTAAATTAATTAATTAATTAATTATTTAATTCATTTATTAAGGAAGGAGGTCCTGCTGCCTTGGTCAAAATACTTTATGTCCACATTTTTTTTTGGTACATTATTTTTAGCCCAACGATAATTGGCCCTTGACTTTCGGTCCAATTTTTTTTAGTTCAATTAGAGTTTTTTAATCTTCTTTCTATATTCTTCTTTTTATGTTTGATAAGATATTCTGTCCAAAAACTTTTCTATTTTTTCCCATGTCCTAATTGTTTATTCAATTTTCAATTCCTGAATTTTCATCAAAATCTTCTATCAGTCATTGGCAAAGTAACCTCAACACATTGTGAAATTTAAACTATCATACAGTTACCTATCCAAAAAAGGAATTCTAACACAGAGTATTAGGGGGTTGAATTAAGCTGAGGTTAAATTCAAAATTTATATCCCTTGCGGCAAGAGGCCTTGAAAATTCCTTCAAGACCAGTAATATATTGTTCAAAAATCGATTTCAGATGTTCTCAAATATTCTGAAATTTAATTCAAAGATTACAGTTTGAATTGTTGTAATGAGAGCTCATTAAGGAGCTCTTTTTGGCAGCTGCTCCAATTTAAAGCTCAGATTGCAATACTTCAAACTATAATCTTTTAAATAGATTTCTGAGAGAACATCTAAAATAGGTTTATGAACGATAAATTACTGGTCTTGAGGGAATTTTCAAGGTTTTCTGCCACAAGAAAAATATACTGCTAATTTAGCTGTAGCTCTGGCTCCAAACCCCTGCAGATTATCTCTTGAATATGTTGCCAATAGATATTCTGAAAGCATATTTTGATCAATTTATTGCCTTGAAGAACTTAAACTTTCCTCTATTTTTTAGGAAGGAAAACATTGAAGGATAAAGTAGAGGGGATCAGCCAAAAAATGTTAGTCCTTTGACTCGGACTTGATAAGCGGTGGAGCGTTAGCATTTGTTTCAGAGACCTGATGGAGGCCGGATAGTTTGCCCGAACATTTCTGTCCAAAGACACAGTTGGTCCAATACCATTTTTGGTCCATAACGTCAGTTTGTCCACAAGTCAAATTCTTCAAGAAAAAACTTTCAACTTAACAAAAAATTACCTTACAAAAAACGATGTATTATTTATTTTTACCTCTCACGTTAGTTTTTCATTAAAGTGGCCGAAAAGAGGAGTTACCAATTTTTGCATTATATCAAAAGCCTTTAAGGAAAAAAACGTGTATCGGTCTAAATTTACGTAGGACGTTCTTACATAGTGAACGAATGTTTGGACAAGAAGAATTGGATAAAATACTTTGGACTAAAAACGTTAGTTGGACGAAATGTATTGGACAAACTGTCTTGCCACTAACCTGATGCCAAAATGGTAATGGACAAAATTATACAGGACTTAAAATAATCTTGAATTAAAAATCTGACTGGACTAAAATAAGTAGGACAAAAAGTCCAGGGCAAATCGGTCTGTTGCAAACTTTTGATAGAGCTGTTGGGAGGGTCCTTTCTGGAGTAAAATCACTTGAAAATAACATTGGGAGCACCAGAGAGTTTCAAAATTTGACTCCTGTAAACTTAACAAATGCTCCGTCCAACAAAGTTCCCAGATGGCAGTCAAATGACGGTCACAATAGGGGAGTTCCATCTAATCGCAACAACACACTCATCAGTCACAATCATCTGTGCACTCATCAGTCACAATCAGCTGTGACTAAACTCACGTAGCATTCCAGACTATTCCTCTCACTCTCCCGTGACCCTCATCCATAGCTTAGTGAATCTTCCGTAATGAGTCGAATGATACTGTATTTATTGTAAATTTATCATGGAAAAAAATGTGACTACCGTGAATTAAGTAGTTTACTATTTTAAAAATGATTTTACATCATTCTACTGATTCTTGATTACCAATAGGTTATGGGCCTATTCTTACATTTCTGCGTTTGCACAAGTTTCTGCTCCTGATAGAAAAAAATTAATCGAGCTAGAAGACCAGCTAAAAAGTGAGAAGAGTGAAAAAGGAAATCATTTTAGCTGAAAAAAATTTTCTTCCACTTAAATTATCTTTTCAAGTTGAACCGGTTTGAACCGTTCCAAAAATCATAGAACCAGTTTGTACTAAAACTCATTATACCCGCAAACCAGAGGCAAACATGTGGCCGGCTCAAAGCTTTGCCTTAATTGCACTCGATAAAGGAACATAAGATAAAATAAATTTTAAAACTGTTGATTACAGATCATGATGGAAGTTGTGATAATGAATCACAAGAGCTTAAAGGTATGAATGAAGGTAATGCACTAAGCTTAGGTCGACTAGGTATAATTGACTCTAGTTCTTCTCCAGAGCCACTTACAAAGTACCTTTTTGTAGAATCGCTAGAAATTTCTGATAAATTGCTGATAGCATCAGCAGTTTCACTTCCTTGGCAGGAAGGACCGGCACTTTCCGTTTTAGACTTGACTGAAGACTTGGGATCTTTCTTTCCAGGAGCCTTTTTCTTGCGATGAACAAACTTACAATTTGCTCTATTACTGCAAGTACCATTTTTCTCTGACTCAGGACAAATGATCACATGTAATTTATTGCACTGAAACAAAATTAGGGACAAGATATTTAGATGGAACAAACAATTTACGAACACATCAGAGGAAAGTTAGTTTTTTTTTTCTTTATTCCTATTTAACTTAACGATCTCAACAATCAGGTGCTTGTTCTTGATAATAACAAAGCACAAAACAACAACGTAGATACCAACTATGATACATGAGGATTATTCTTTTCTAACAATCCGTTTAATCGATTTATTGTACTCTCAAGCACAGAATACTACAATCAGAACGGAAACTTAAATTCATTTTGAATCATTCTTTAATGTGAGTCCCTCACCTCTGAAAGAGAGCATTTCCGGCAATCTTTAACAACCAGCCGGGTTGTGATTAGATGTGCGCCAATCCTTATCGTAAATATAACCTTGAAAAGTATGTCTGCCGTCAGAGACAAATGGAGACCCAGCTTACCGTATGCTCCCCACGTTAGAAAAGTGAGGCAAGTTTAGTGCGCTCAGTTTTATCCGGGAGTCACCGGCTGCAACGATAAACATTAGCCTACTGTTGAGTGGTGAGCTTAACAAAAGGCTGTGATTGGTCCGCAGTCCCGGAAACGGAAGAAGGTTTTGCTTGGCGGATGCAAACCACCCGCTCATCAGTCAACAGTAGCCAGTAGGCGACTGTTGGCTGTTGTTTCGATGAGTTCCGACCAAACTTGAACAGGAAAAGTAGACACCTGTCGCAAGCTTTGGGCTGGGTCTCTATTTGTCTCTGTCCGCCATCTTGAGAAGTGAGCAGGCATGGTTGCCAGTTTTTATATCTTGTTTTGATTGGCTTTTAAGTATGCACTCTTAAAGTTTCAAACCGATATTGTGATTTTTCGGAAAATTACAATATTCTTAGTGAATAGGTGTCTCGCAAAAAAATTGAAAACTTTACGTCTAGAGCTGAACTTTCATAACTCCCATCTTGCGAGTCCTTGGCCTTTCAGGGATCAGTCAACAAGGCCGAAGAGAAAATGAATTACAGACTTCAAAGGAGAAAAAGATGAAAATGCTATCTTTAGGAATTAGAAATGCAATTAGGGCAACATTACAGCTGTGTACAGGCAAGGGAGGGAAGCAATGATAAGGATACATACATGCATTGCCAGTTCTCCTTTTCAGTGTAAAGTTAACTTTTAGAGCACCATGTAATCAGCAATGTTTTTTGTTTGACCAATAACTGAGGTGATAAATCCTCGGAAGTGCTTATCTTTCATAAAACGTCTTAAATGGCACCTCAGACATGTAAGAATGCACCCGCCAAACATCATTTCAATAAAACATTTGCAGAATACATGGGAAAAAAAGGTTATAGGTAAGGGGGCAGTTGCAAGGGTCTGAAATGTTGTTTTCTATAAAGAAAATGATAATACTCAATGAGCTGAGAACAATGGTGCCTTGATTTTTTCTTAAGTGTCCCGGTTTTGAAGATACACACGCGTAAAGTTGTGAAAATCGTGTGCGCAGTGACGTCACAACTACGCAGAGTTCCCATTTAAAACAATGTATTTTGGTCCAAAATCTCATCTCCAGAACAATGGGAATTAGTTAGAAACCAAAGGCATATTTTGTTCTCAGTTCATCAAGTACTTTCATTTTCTTCATAAAAAACACAACATTTCAGACCCTTGCGACTGCCCCATTTAAGCCAAAATTGCATTTCCTTAAGTGCGCAAGAGGGAACCGTCGTCTGTCGGATCTCGTGCCAGTAATGGTGGGTTAAAGCACAGTTAAACATTTTAAACTTGTTGAGGAGAAAAACTGCTGTTCCTGAACCATTAACATTCTATTCTAAAACATACATCCAGAGCAAATGCTCTTTTCTGAGTTCCTAAAAATTTGATGTGTATCCTCCTCACCACACTTTCAAGATGAATTATCCAATTATTTAATGACAAAAGTTGTAGCAAATAAACGAAATTGATCACTTACATCCAATCCTGCGGGGCAGAATCCTCTCACGAACTCTCGGCAGATGGGTGCTTTAGCATTCAGTTTGACATGAGGGTACAAACAGTTATCTCTGGAGCATGCCCCTTGTAAGAAATGATGACAAGTTGGCATTTTATGAGGATTAATTTCATGAGAAAGAAGGCAACTTTCTGATTTACATTCGCCTCGTATGAACCTAAAATTAAAAGGAACAGATCAAAGTAAGTAAAAAACAACCTCTGTCAACTGCCTTCGATTCATAAATTTAGATTTAAAATAATTATAAAAAAAAAAAAGAAAAAAAACGGAAAAATTGTTTTCCCTTGAATGTGAATCCTCACCGATGTAGTTCCAGATTTGCCAATAGATGGCGCTGAGTGTTCACCACTGTTTGACTACACAACAACAGAAATCTGTGAATCAAAACGCTTCTCAAAAAAATCAGATTGCGAAGCCTTCAAGATGGTTTCAAGAATGCATGAGCTAAAAAAATTGAAAAGAATTTTCAAAACTGGAGCTGAAATCACCGATCTCCAAAAAACCCAGTTCAATAAGATACATTTATTTGTCTTTCCTGAAGATAGACGGTATTTTAAGTTTAAATTTTGTATATTTTGACAACTTTTTTGGCGTAGGCATTTCAGAAACAATTTCGGGCTTATCAAGAGCTCGACAATCCAATTTTTTAGATGAACAAGTAGATAGATAGACCCATGTGTCACCCCAGCTGCAGTCTTAGCTCTTGTGCGGGTCTTTCACTACAAACAATAGACTTCTCCAAGGCTCCTTTATACCTAAATTTGCAGATTTTTGTCACTATGCAAATGTACTCTCAGCGCAATCTATTGGCGAACCTGGGAATCTACTGATGAGGATTCATGTTGGTAAATGTACGTAGTTCCAAAAGGAAAAAAAAAAACAAGATTCAAAATTGCTAAGTCTTCATTTCAATCATCTTTCGTTTTCTGATTCATCTTGAAAGAAGTTGATGGATTTTTCTGGCTTCTATTCTCCATCAAAACAGCTAACTGATTCTGATGGGTCTGTTGCAAAACCCCTACAGCATTATGGAGGTCAATTGCTCTGTAAAATTGCGTGAAAATCACACTGAAAGCATGAAACCGTCTATAAGTCTAGACTCACAAACCCATGAGAGGCGTTTTAAGAGAAATCCAAAATGACGGTCGAATGAGGGATTCCCATCTAATTCCAGCTTCTCCTATGACAAACCACTTTTCTCAGTGTAGAAAGTTACGATTAGATGAGACCTGCTCATTTGAACGCCATTTATTGAAATCAAGAGTCAATATTGGAATTTTCTAATGCTCCTGATGTTACTTTTAACTTTTAAGTGATTTAACACCAGAATAAAGCTTCTCTATAGTTGTAGTAAAAATCTGCAGGAGACAAATTCTTTGTGCAATCTGTAATTTGGACAGGCAAGAATCTAGGTACTATGTGCGTAGAACCAGCTAAGAAAAATTATTATTTGGGCACTTGGTAAATGCAGGAATTATTGTCTCTGACTTCTTTCCTTTTTCTTTTTCAGATTTTATAATCATCACTAGAAAAGTAAAAACTATGTTAAAAACCTACTTTTGACAAATTGCGACAAACTTCTTGTCATGCAGCTTGAAACATTTTCCCACGACGAACTTCTTGCAACGACCATATCGGTGAAAAATTTCACATGGGATATTATTTTTACATCTTGCGGCTATCATTCTTTTCTTCAGCCTGTAAAGTAAGCAACCACATTGATACAATGAAATAAAGTCAGAGACACGGTAAAGTAAAATCAGATAAGGGAAATCCCAAGCGGCAAGTGTCCAATTGCCCGATGGCTATGAAATTGCCTTACTTTGACTGAAGGTGAAAGCTAGCGAAAATTCTCACAGCACCAAAAAGTTTTACTGTGTCGTTTTTGTGCTTTTTAAGCTCAAAGTTAAAAAAACCACGATGAAAATCGGCAATGGTACAAAGTGCTATTCTCAGAAAAGGACAGGAAACTAAAACGTATTTGCTTACAATGAGGAAGAGCAATTTCAGTATGTCTCAGGGAAGGGTTACAATCGTATAGAGGGATACAGAAAAAAAAATAATGAACGATAGAAGAATCAATTGTGAGGCTCTTAGGCAGAGGGGATGGGGGTTAAAGAGTAAAGGGAAAGTGTGTGGATGGGCAGGGGAGGGGAACGCTTAATACACGCAGTTCAAGTGCAAACAATTATATTTTTTCACTACAGACAGACATGATGACCACCTGCCCTTTTCTGAGATTTGCACTTTGTATTTATGCCAATTCTTGTTCTTATTTTTCAATTTTGAGCTTAAATTGTGAGTAAACGATGCCATAAAATTTATTTGATGCTATGAAATCTTTTGCTCAGCCTGATGAGCAGTGTCAATCTATGTAAAAAAACAACTTTTGGCAAGTGCCCATTTACCACAAGGAATGTACAGAGTACTTTGATGTGAAGGTTCCGTAGGGTCCAGGGTCTCTTGTCAGTGAGCAAAAAGGATACAATGTTCTTTTGACTAAATATGCCTCATTTCTCACATGCTTTGAAATTTTCTCTTGCACTTCTATAAGAAATTAGAAATAAATGAGACAAAGTTTCTGAGAGCTCAGCCAAGGGACATAGCCGTAAATGCTGAAAAAATTTAAATCCTTTTTCATTGGGAACAAAAGAGCGATTGAGGAAATTTCCTCAAGTAGGGCCAATGAAACAATAGATGTGCTATTTAGCTAAAAGCCTTCATTTGCTAAAAATGCACAGTTCTCTGAAAGAGCGCACCTTTTGATTTATGGGCCCTTCATCCAGAATGTCTTCAATTATAAAATATTAAAACTGGCAATACTCACAATTTTTTCTTGACTGCATTCAAAGCTTTGAATTTTAGTTTAAAGAATTGCTTCTTTAAAGGATATTTCGAATTTTGACTAAGATTATACAGAGTTTTGTGGCAACTCTTCAGTTGTTTGCGGATGACTGAGGAAGCTCCAGTGCTGTTTTGTGCCTTTCGTAGCTCTGCCATTTGTTCTCGTTGATGAAGCAGGGATTTCTTGATTAGCTTAGTTTTACCAAAAGCAATCAGGTCGCAATTGACAATCTTCAAGTTTCTTCTACTTCCGAGAATTTTCATTTGAGGTTTTTGAGAAGCTAATCTTCTTTGCAATGAAGTCAAAGAGCTTTTGAAATGTTTTGAGTGATTACGTTTTTTGAGGTTATTCATTGTCTTTCCAAGCAACTTTTGATGCAGTAAGGATTTTCTAATCAATTTTGTTTTACCGATGGTTACAAAGGAGGAATTTTTACTTTTCGGTTGATTGAAGCTCTTCCTCCCTTTCCTTTCAAGCACATATTTTTCATTCCTGGTGATTTGACTTTTGATTGAGGTTGAGGTAACAGGACAGGATTTATCATCAACTTGACTTCGTTGGACATTCATCACTTTGTAGCGGTTAATTACTTTCCGTTGCATTATTCTTTTATTGATCACATCAGCGCTAGTTCTACTTGGTTTGAAATTTATTTTGAAATTAGCTGCTAAAGTTTTTGATTGTTTAAAATTGATATTCTTGATGATATTTGAATTCTTGACTAGATAACGTAATTTTTTCTGATAAACCATCTTTCTAGCTGACGATTTACGGACTAATTTCCGCCTTGAGACATAGAAAAACTTTCTTGCATTGGGATCACCTTTGCTATCACAGACATTTTCATTTGCCTTGAAGTTAATTTCTACATTGCTTTCTGGAAGACTTGAAAATCCTGAAACGATCTCCACGTTTTGATTTGCTTCTTTGCATGATTTATTTGCATTCGCTTGATTTATCTTTGAATTGCTGAGAGGGGCATAGTTTTTGTACCTAGATAATTGAGGATTACTGCGTTTTGACAGATTAAGATTTGTAGCATTACAATTCTTCAAAACTTTTGATTGAGAGTCACTGACTGCCTGCTTGGTAGCTGCACTATTATTACTTACAAGTCTAACAAATTTGTATTTTGAGCAGCTTTTGAATAACTTTTGTTCTTCTTGAGATTTGCTTCTTCTCCTACTTTTTGAGCTTAACTTGAATGATAGATTTGATGCACGAGTGAAAGAATTTTGAAAATTTGATCGAAGAGGAGTACTTGGCTTAGGACTCTTCTTCTTCAATGCTGTTATTCTGGCAAGTTGTGCTAGCCTCGTAATTTTCTGTAATTTTAGCAAATTTAGCTTTTTCTTCTGAGCAGACCTCTCTAAAAATGGGGAGAAGTTAGGCAAAGGAGATTTGGCTTGTGTTGGGCAATTTTTTGTGGAAATCTCTTCTTTCATTGCATCACTATTTAGAGAAGTTGAGAAAGATGTAGTAGCTTGAACTTTTGGTTCATTCAAAGTGCCGCCATCTAAAATGATGGATGAATTAGTTACTTTATTCCCTCTATCTGCCTGACGATTGACCTTAACAAAAGAAGAGCTGTATTTATCTCTTTCAAGAGGCACATTATCACTAACACTGCTATGCTTGATTACATTACTGTGGACTCCTTCACTGTGCACAATTTTCTGACCAGTAGGCGCTCCATGAATTTGTAGAAATTTTGGATTAACGAAAGTTTTTCTGGGTTGACTGTAAGCTTTTGCCAAGTAATGACGTGGATTAACAAGCATGAACGGATTTCTAGAGGTAGTTGATTGGATGGAATCATTTGAATTGAAGCACTGTGAGGAAAGAGGAGTCGAAGCGCCTGATGCCTCCTTGGAATTTTCTTGCACATTGTAGCTTCCACAGATTTTTGTTTGTTCCCAAGAGGCGGAGGAACTAGGTACACTGTTTGAACTGTTGGTGTGAAGATAATTTGCTTCAGCTGTATTCGTTAAATTACTGGAAGGGATGATTGAGACAGGAAGACTGCTGAGAGCTGCATAGTTGCTTTGAACGTTTGTCCGCTTGAAAAGAGGATTGACATAAATTGTTTTATTGACAGAACGTTGTTTGTGTTGGAAGTTGGGATTGATGAGAACTACTTTAGGTCTGTTGCATGCATCAGAGGACTGTAGGTTATTCGTCACATGTTTGCTTTCGTTTCTTCGTTCCATACTTAAGCCATTCGATCAATCGAGGTAAAAATATTCTGGACTCCAAACAGTGTTGTAAGATACAGTTATTCAGAGGAGCAATCTGGAACAGAAGAAGGAAAAATGCATTATATTTCAAAATAAGATTTTCAATGCACTGCTTACGCTAGGCCAACTGTCGGCAGTGTTGCCAGATTTAAAGTTAAAACCCATGTATTTTACATTGATTCTTAAGGAAGATATACCGCCTAAAGCCATAGAACTGCAAACACTGACCATTGGCAGCTGGACATCTTAATCGCAACTGATGACAATGCAAATGAACAGCTCACTCTTTTGTGTTTGCCAGCAGTTCTCAAACTATGGTCTGTAGACCCCTCGGGGTCCCGAAGCCGCCTTCAAGGTGTCAGCAGCGGGCCTTCGAGAAAAGCAGGTAAAGAGAGCAACTAGAAGTAGACTTGAAAAAGAGAAGGAATAAGACGGCAAATTTTCTGATAAATTTTTACCGTTTGTGAAGCGATAGATTATCATTTCCGATGGCTGCCTTCCACTCATTTTTCAAAAATCCTTTCTGAAGACCTAAATTTAAAACTTTGGTCAGAATTAATCTAAGATTGGGTCATGAGTTTGCAAACATTTGAGAGAAGATACATGATTGGCTTTAAAAATGTTGACATTCCAAGATATATAACAACAAATTCTCCACTCAAGTATACCTCGTTAGTTTACTTTATTTCGAGTCCCGTGCGCAGGGGAAAAAAAAGGTATTCAACTTGGGAGGTCCATGGTTCAGAAAAAATTGAGAATCGCTGGTGTACGATGCTCAAGTTGTTGATGAAAGACTGTCTCCAGTTCCTACTTATTGTCCTTTTTGGGCTAATTGTGTTTTTTAAACGTTATATTCCAATATTCGACTCTCAAAACACATTAATAAGCGGTTGGTAAGGAAACTGGTTGGACTCATTGATAAGCAACCACTCACCATTCCAATCATACAAGAAAGAAGTCACCGCTCTTTGTCAGTTACAACCAGTGGCGGATCCAGACAATTTTTCTGGGGGGGGGGGGGGGGCACGCCTGTGAAATTTTGAAATTTTAAGCGTTGGTGGAAGCAATTTCGGGATATTTTTTACAGAAAAAAGGCAAAATTTGAGGCTTCTGGGGGAGGGACGTGCCCCCGTGCCCCCCCCATGGATCCGCCACTGGTTACAACACAATACTCAAAAGCCGTATTTCTTTACAACCCAAAATTGATCAATTTGGACAGCTGAGGCCCACAGTCACCATTTTTCTATTTTGTGGACAACATAGAATAGGCAAAGTTTCTCATTTTCCAGGCCAGTAGCACTGCTGTGAACAATAGGGCTCAATGCTAACTATTGATGTGAGCAATCGAAAAGTAAAATTTTGAGTTAAATCCAGCGAAAATTATGATATGATAAGAGCATTAAAAGATTTCAAAATTCACTCACAGACTCTCAAAATGACTTTCAAAGTTTAAGACAGAATGGCAAGAGCTACACAGGTTACATGGGAGATTCCTATCTAATTTGAGGCTTTTATCTTTCGATAATTTAGAACGTTTTTGCAAAAGGAGCCCATAAAACAATAGGTGTGCTCTTCCTGAAAATGGGGCTCTTTCTAAATTTTGCTACAAGCGATTGAATACCTAGTTCATTCTTCAGTAAAATCCAGCAAAAATTATGATATTTACTCACAGACTCACAAAATGACTTTAAGATTCAGGCGTTTAAGATTCAACTCGTTGAGCTCGTGTCGGTACTCCCTATACAATATTTCCATCAAGGGACTCTAAGCTATGCACGTATCATAGGAGATTCCTATCAAATTTGTCTCTAGCACTTTCTGTAGAATTACACATCAAGAAACCTCCTCTCTCGTACTTACTTAGTTCCACAATGACGCCTGAAACTTTGAAGTCATTTTGAGTCTGAAAGTAAATTCCATACATTTTTAATGAGCTCTTCGTTAATTTCCCTAGATTTTAATCTAGAATTAACTTTTCCATTGCTTCTACCTGAAGTTAGCAAGAGCCTCATTGAAGCCAACAATTGTTTGTGAGCTGTGGAGCTCATGAACTGACTTGGACAGAAAAGATGAGCGCTGGGAAGTGTGGAAGTGGCGCTCTGATTTCTTGAAAGATTTTAACTGGGCCCCTGCAGCCACCTGACTTTAGGCGGAGCTCGCCATAGATTTGCGGTATGCAAAATCCTTGTGCACATGAAACAGACGGCTAAGGTGCAACTGCTCTGCCACATATTTATGGCATGCTACAAAGTTAACTAGTGAATGCCACAATGCTCAGATATATAAAGCACTAAAACTATGCAAGACATAAATTCTGTTGAGAATTTGAAGACAGCTTTCAGACTCTTTCTCGACCTTGAAAATTTCACACTGCCATGAAGTTTGCTTTTAAGTTTATCAGGAAAGTATGAAGAAATAGGAGAGGAGCTGAGCAGAGCTTCATTGACATAGAGTAAACTTAAAGAATGGGCTAATTAAAAAAAAAAAAATCTTCACAGATATGGTTCTGCTTAAGATTCTGCTTACGAACACAAGGACACACTTTTTCGTTGCTTCAAATACGAGGAAAAAGGAAACTTACTCGACATTTCTTGCGCGAAATTGAAACGCATGTTCCGGACGATCGAAAACCTTAACTCATAAATTGAGATAAATGACTTTCATTATTATTTCTGAGAGAATTAACAATTTGAATCGTGAGAAAGACTGAATTATTTTAAAATTGATATCGTGATACGCAAAATGTATTAATGTAAACATCTGGGATCTGGCGCATTCTTGCGGACAAATGATGAAGGAGCTTGTAAACATAATAATGTGATTGCCAGATTGAAAAAAATATTCATTAGATTTTACATTGCTTGAAAAACGATGCTTCATTGCAACTATTTGGCATCAATAGTGGTGTGCTTGTTGATACGTCACATTTGCCCGTTCATGACGTCACCTGGGTTATCTGAAGATTGTAATTGTAAACAACAACGACAGTTGCTGTTTACCTGCTGCACTGTTTCAGTCGACCACATTAAAAGAAAGGAAAACACGGCGAGAAAGGAATTTTCTCAGCGTACATTCTCCGCTCCGATACCTGTTGATTTCCTGAATAATTTCAAGTGTTTTCCCTACTTTATTTAAGTGTTCTCCTGTCTCCCTTCGTTTTTTTCGTGAGTCAAGTTTAGCCCTATTGTGATAAGTGGTAAAGCAGACATCATGGAACTTGAAAATTTGCACTTCTCTATTTTGGTGATAGTAAATTTTTACATCCGGTGATTTTCCAAGAAATTTCTTCTCGTTGTACCAATCTAACCATGGCTTCTAGCAATTTAACGCACGTTATTTCGACAGATTTGTTTAGTACAGGAAGCAATTACGAGGAAGTTAGTGTCATCGGAAATGGTAATACTACTTTCTTGTCATCACTAATGATTTAAGTTATTGTCCACGATCAAAGTGAGAGCTCACCAATTGGAAACTGATAATGCTCAGACTTCATCAATAACTCTCGAAGGTTTGCGAGGCACGCAAAACTTTTTGGAATTGTTATTCGTGAACCTCACAGTTTCGCCAAGTGTAAGCTCCTACTTTAATCGTGGACGAACCTCCAATGAGGGGAGGACACACCTGGGCGGTATCTGTCACTGTTTAAAGTTTTTATGAAGGTATAGTCGTTAGGATCCTTATCAATTCCTTGATATCACGAGCAACTAACATAAAACATCTTCAAAAGCTGGAAAGAAGCATTTTAAATATCATGGTGTTTATGTATCTAAAGAGTCTACGTATGTAACCTTAAGCATCCTGTTGGTGCAGTGCGCTGCGAAACTTTCAACGTGGATTCACTTCTGGTTCGCGAGGAAATATTCTGCAGTGTTGTTCTTGAGTCAACTTGCCGCTTCACCTGATTAATTTTCATCGCCTCAATTTATGAACGTGGTGTTTTTGTTTCCTTCTCATTTCTCTCGTATGTGAGACCATTTCGGGATGAAGGGCCCATGTAACTATGGGCTTTTCTTCAGAAAATTGGCTTTAAGTCCACATGTAGCCATATCAATTCAATTATTAAATTGATTCAATTAATTTTATTTTTCATTTTTTCCACCATGAATTCTCAGAAACTTTTATTGTCGGTCATTGATTCGATAAATGAATCTCCATTTCTAGGTACTCCCAAGGACTTCCTCCCCTCCCACCTCAAAATTATCAGGATCATCATATTTCAATGAAGAACCTGCAGATATTTTGTTCCTCAAGAATGTCGAAAATTCCTGAATTTTGCTACTGTAATTACTTACTGTTCTTAAGATGGATTGGATGAAGTTCTGAAAAGTTACCTCAAAATAATTCAAAATCTGACCATATTTATTTTCCTTCCATTTATTCAGGTGCATATGGGACAGTGTACAAGGCAAAAGATCTTTCAAATAATGGTCATATCGTAGCATTAAAGAAAGTGCGAATCCCGCTGACAGAGGATGGCATACCTCAGTCCACTATCAGAGAAATTGCTATGCTGAAATTACTTGACCGCCATCGCCATCCGAATATAGTCAGGTAAATTTTTGTTGTTATTTTTACTCTAAAAAGGTAAAGAGGTAAGATATAGTGAGCACCAGCTATTACCTAGAATTTTGCTGAATTTTTGTTCAGCCACATTTTTTCAAATTGCTACCAGAGAATAATACAATCAGAACGGAAACTCTGTCGGATTTTGAAGCAAATTCATTTCGCGTCCGCCATGTTGGGATATAGGATGTTTACATCTGGATTCACGCTCGAAAAAAAAAAAATGTAGGACATGATCCGCGAAATTTTCATTCTAAAATGCCAATAGATTAAAAGTGAGGGTGGAATCTTAAGATTTCTTTCCAGAATTTACAGAAATAAATGAGTTTCAACACAAATCACACATGTCCGCTATGTTGGGATATGGGACCACAGCGTTGCCTATTGGTGCCGTTAAATTCCAAACTTGCTTCCATTGGCTCTTATGGGAGTTTCCGTTCTGATTGTATTATTCTGTGCTGCTACCTTTCTTGTTGGAATTAATCTAAAAAAAAATTGAGCCAAAATTTATTTGTATTTCTTGAGCTCAAGTTTTTTCAATTATTGGCCGCAAAAAAATTATAAGCCATCAAAGTCATAGTCTCTAAATAAATAATGGTGGCGCTATCTACTGATTAGGTACTTTGTAGAAATGACTAAAATCACTAAATGGCGACGCTGTAGTGCTCGGGTAAATAGACGAGTCGACCGTGGACTGAGCGTCACAGGCTCCAATCACGTTGGATCCATACCTCACATTGTCAGCAGAGCAAAATGTCCTCCTTTGTTTTCCACGCGTTTCACTCAAGTGCCCTATGAAAATAAATTGTTTTCAATCGAAGGGAAGCAAGTTTTTTTCATGCAGATACATTCTCGGCGTGAACTTTCTGTTACGCTTGACCCGCGAAAACAAGCAGAAAGTTTAATTTCTCTGCCCGCAGGGTTGAAATCAAACTTTCCACTTGTTTTTGGGTGTCAATTCGCCCAGAATTTCATGCTGAGAACAAATCTGCATGAAAAAAAAATTGCTTTCCTCATATTGAAAAAAGTTTAATTTTAAGAGGCACTTGAGAGAAATGGGTGAAAAACAGGGGAGGATCCATTGCTCCGCTGATAATGTAAGGCACGGACTCTATGTGTTAGGAGCCCAAGATGCCCAGTCCACAGTCGACTTGTCTCTTAACTCGAGCACTGCAGTGTCACCATTTAGGGATTTTCGTCATTTACGCTAAGTACCTGATCAGTTGAAATGGACTATAGCAGATTAAAATCTCATTACAGTGGTGAACAACCACCTAAATTTTATTGCCCTCCTAAAATTTTTAATCAAACCCTTTTTAACCTTTAACTTTTTTTTCTTTGTTCGAAAGTAAATTTTTATGAATTATCTGTCAATTTGTTGTAGGTTATTAGATGTATGTCAAGGTCAACGAATAGGTGAGAGCAGTCAAATCGTGCTCTTCCTTGTATTTGAACATGTCAATCAAGATTTAGCAAGTTACATGCAGCGGTGTCCACCTCCGGGCCTCAGCAGAAGCAAAATTAAGGTAATTTCATTCTCTCACTTACTCATAATTACTTTTCCGTCCACCTTTTTTCGCCCTACTAATTCAACAAATCTTTTGGTAAATATGTAGGAAATGAAAGGATTTTTGTGTTAAAGCTCTAGTCAATCCTCTGTTAGACACTCATTGATGCAATGAATCCATTTAAATGTCTGACATTTGCCGATTCAGCCCTGATTTTTGTCCCCGGGTGACCTCCTTTTCTTGTTTCTTTTTCTTTCCCCCTTCCTTCTCCCTCTTTCACCCATTGTTTGGCTCAGGGGAGTGGAGGTGATCGCCCCCCCCCCCCCCCTGTATCCGCCGAAGCGTTTGCTGTGTTTCTTAAGGCCATCACCAACTTACTGTTTTTTCGTGGCAGTATTTGGATTTTTTTTTTTTTATTTAATGGCATGTTTCAGCGAACTGTGCTCTTTCTACAATTGAAATTTTTTTAACTTCTTAGTAAAATCTATGTTTTGTTTTTTGATGAAGTGTGAATACTGCTTTCAAGTGGAAAAGTTCCTAACTTTAATTGTTGGCAATATAATAATTTGCGCCTATTTCTCCCAATCAAACTGATCCAAGTGCTCAGTCTCTGGGATCCGCTTTATTTAATGAAGTGTTTTTGGGGGAAAGGTTAAATTATTAAAGTTGACGCATCTTTCATAGAGAATTTTAAAGCATCTTTGAAGGGAAGGAGTATTTACTATTTATTACTTGCAACCTCACCTATTCTGGCTGAATCGTCAATTTTGCGGCAATTTTCACCGATTTCCTTGGATATTTGCACATTTTCTCTGTCATTTAATGCAGTTAGCAATGATTTCTTTAAAAGTCAGAAAAAGCCTGATTTTTCATTTTTTTGCCTCGTATATTTAAAACCAGACGGTTATGACCGGTACCTCTCTAAGGAGTAGAATGTTAAATGGTCATTTGAAAATTTTGCTGCGATCGGTGGCCACAAAATCTTCATAACTTTAATTATGGAAATTAATTGAATCTCTATCAATTTATTGGATACCTCTACTGTAACTAGAGAAGGAGCACGCATCGGTGACATCAACTTGCTGTTTGAGCCCAGAGACAAAATATAATAGAGACCACGCACTATCTATCTTGCCCATGTTTGCGCACGGTGACAATTTTTGTGACAAGTGACGGTAACAAGTGCGTGCGCGTTGAATTTTCTGCGATTTTTCAAGTTTTTTGCATCACGGTTCACAGGTTGCTAAAATTGAGAAGGAATTTGAAGTTTTCATCATTACAAAAGTTAAAATAGGAGGGTGACGGGTCATAAAACTAACTAAATTACATTAAACGCGCTATATTTTTTTCTCTTTGACGAAAAAGCATCGCAAAAATAGGTAACACCGAAATCAACAAAAAATAACATCAAAATCAACGAAAAATTACATTGAAATCAGCCAAAAATAACGACGAAATTTTCCAACCTCTTCTCTCTACCACTCATGTCAGCAGCTTTCATTCTTGTTAATTGTTAAAAATTGCATTTATTTCTATTTATTACCATAGCTTCTCACTTTCGATAATTTTTTTTTTTTTCAGGATATCACTTATCAAATTTTAAGTGGCGTGGATTTCTTACATAGTCATCGAATGATTCATAGAGATTTAAAACCGCAGAATATTCTAATCACCAGTTCTGGCATTGTGAAAGTTGCAGATTTTGGTTTAGCGAAAACTTATGATTTTGATATGAGACTCACCTCTGTTGTGAGTATTACTTCTCTCTTTTCTTCTGTTTCTTATCTCCACTGTTGTCGCAACCATAAAGTGGATCTAGGACAGAGCCTTAATCAGGAATTTGTATTTCTTTCTCTTTGCCCATTTGAACTCATGTGTAAGAAAAGGATTACCAAGGGACCTCAGTCCCTATCTTTGTCCTTTTCTGATCAAATGGGCAAAGCGAGAGGGAGACAAATTTTTGGCTACAGTTATGGTCTAGGATGAGTAATGAAAAGTAACTAGCCTCACCCAGGGGCGTAAAACTAAGGAACAGCATCGGCAAGAGGGCACAATTTGCCCAATTGTCAATTTGAAGAAAACGATGAAACTACGGATACAGGAAAATGTGCTCTGTGAACAGTAAAAAATAAATGGTGGCCCTGAGAAGGGTTGTTTCTAAGAGTGGCATATTCAGGATGCGAAAAGCCGTTCAGTTGCTTGATTAAAAGTCCAAAATGTTTGCCGATGAGAGTGTGCTGGAACGTGAGGTTTCCATCAGCTTGGCTGGACTGGCTTCAGTGGTGGATCACGAATGGATGATCAATGTTCCAGGGAGATCTGCGTTATTGTGCGTGGATCGTGTGGTGGTTGGCCCGGGACGGAAGTGTCACTTTGCCGCGGTGAGCCAATCAGTGAGCGAGTGTTGAGTTACTTTCCCCCGCACTGAGCGCGGTTGCCATGTTAGTGATTGGACTTGCGGTCGGCGCGCAAATGATGCGATATTGCCATGTCTGTGTGGCTGAGTTTGCGCCACAAAATCAAATAAGTTATTTAAAAAAAGAAAGCAAAGAAAAAAAGGGAGTACTAACCCAACCTAACCCAGTAGTATTTGTGGTGAAATAACAACTCAATTGGTTGCAATGGACCTTCCAGCTGGGGCGTAGGTTATGCTGAAATCAAACTCCCATATCCTTATCTAACAAACTTGACTTTAACCTTTGATGAAACTTTTCTTAAACAGAAAGGTGATTATGAATGATCATTCTCATTCATAATCCAATCGGAATCCTGTCAAGTAGATAATCAAGTACGTGGTCTTCGTATGGGTGGTGTCATTACGATATTTTGATATTTCGTTTTTTCGAGATGGAGCCTATCATAATGACACCACCCATAAGGATAACACGTATTCAATCATCGACTCAATAGGATTCCAATACGATGGATCATAACCACCCTCCTGGCTTCAATGTGCTCATAGAAGTTGACTTTAAGATCATTATTTGTCTGAAATCAGTGATGACTAAATTTTTTAATTGAAATTTGGTCAAAAATATTATGTATCCCAAGAGAAGGGCTATGATTGAGGATGAGCGCTTACCTAAAAATTATGAATGCTGATTGGTTGGTTGCACTCTGACTTATTTTTATTGTTGCAGGTTGTGACCTTGTGGTATCGATCCCCGGAAGTATTGCTGGGTCAACCGTATGCAACGCCTATTGATGTTTGGTCTTGTGGATGTATCATGGCTGAAATGTTTAAACTTGAGCCTGTATTTTGCGGCACATCGGAAGGAGATCAGCTAAATAGAATATTCGAAGTAATTGGCACCCCTTCTTTAGAAGAATGGCCTCAAAATGTTTCTCTTGAATGGAGTTCTTTTACTCTACATGAACGTCAATCTTTCACAACTTTGTTACCTTCGATCTGTCAACAAGGAACGGATCTTCTTAAATCCATGTTATCATTTGATCCTAATACTAGGATAACTGCTGCTCAAGCACTAAACCATCCTTTTTTCAATGGAATGTAATTTAATGGTTTGGGCTTTGCTTCTACTACTACTACTTTTTATTCTCCTCTAGCCTCTTCTTCTTCTTCTTCTTCTTCTTCTTCTTCTTCCTTTATAAATTTTATCTCCTCAAGATGTGAGCAATTCCACTGAACAGAGGCAAGCTTGATGACGTATGAAGTTGACAAAATAAAGTAGCTATCATCTGTATTACAATACTCATACCTTCAAATTTGTCATTCTAGTTTCCCTAATTTTGTATTTAATTATTTTGAAGAGTTTTTTTTTGTGTGTTGACAGTCAAAATTCATAGTGGACATGTGTACATAAGATTTGTCCCACGTCCTTTGATTTCAAATTATTTCAGTAGTTTTTATCAACTTTTATGAGTCGGGTGTATTATTTGTCACGCGTGGAATTACTCTGATCCAAGTGATTCAAATTTTTATCAAATTCCAACTATCATTGACTTTTGCCCTACTAGCATTTTTCTTAAATTTTCCGACTGCAGAAGTTGTTAGTTATAGTGCCGAACTGATTGTGTAAATACTTGTCAGAAAGTCCCCCCCCCCCTCGGTGGCTGAAGAATCCCTTTCTGGTCATCCTCTCTGATGTGAGACTCATCCACTCCGGATTGGCCCTGTGCACCAAAACTCCTGCCGCTCAGGCTTCTGTTTACAAAACAGAAGTACTGAGTTGATAACCCTAGCTAGCAGGAACCGCTGTTAGCATTACTACAACTATCTGAGACTGCTCTTTAAGAAGAGCCGTTCATCCTCAACTCGCCTGGCACGACCCATTCTTCCATGAGTCATGGTTGCCTTCTGCAGGCTGATTCTGCTCATTAAGACGAGACGAGATAGCAAGGAACGATCAATCCCATTGGTTTAAATAGCGCCTCGTGACAGATTTGAAGTCATTAAGGCGCGAGGGCGACGAGCTCCGAGTCATGATTTTAAAATGAATGACTCGGAGCTTGTTGTCCTTGCGCCTCAATGACTTCAAATCTGTCACGTGACGCTATTTAAATCAATGGGATTGATCGTTTCTTGCTATCTCGTCTCGTCTCGTCCAAATGAGCAGAATCAGCCTGCTGGAGCAGCACAGACCTGGTGTAGGTCATGACTGCCGGCCATTGGATGAGACTTTCTAGCATTTACTGTACAATGTTATCCGGTGTAACTTTTGTGTTCACCTTTAATTCCACGATCCTTCGCTCCTCAATCCCCGAGTCAAGTCGTAAGAAAGTTGATCATTGGTTTTTTCCCCCAAGTTTTTGTTAAATACTTTGCCTACCGGTGACCTGTCTAAATGTATCATCTCTAAAAGGCTTACTTATTTTATATAGAGAGACTTATACTCCCTAAAAGCTATCAATAACCTCTGAAAAATCTAGTGGCCTTTTTTGTAATAGAGGGTGTCCAGACCATCTAAACTTGTTCTCTATGACACCCTTGGCATTTTAATTCGATTTCTTTTTTTAACGCCTCTGAGTGTGTTGTCTATTTTCATTTTGTTTGTGTGTCTGTACAAATAGGTAGTTCCCAAATTAAATTTATTTTAGATTTATTTTTCTTTCTCCAAAAATAGTAATACCTACACTCAATTACTCAAAGTACATAGCTCTTGTGACTATTCCACTATGCCAAATTTAATTTAGATTTTTAACTGGACTGATTCTTGCTACACGTGTCTTACCTTCGTTTGCTCAATTTAATTTGTAGGATAAGCCAACCATAGTAGAAAAAAATGGGCCTTGAATTTTAAAAAGAGTTTAACTCAGTCGTACTATTCTTCTGCTTTACCTCAAATATTTTTCTATGTGGGTCTGTAACTTTGGAGACTTTTTTTGTTTTTAAAAAATCACCATTCTTTGACTGTTAGAATTATAGTCTGATTTACACCATTCCATGAAATTTTTAACATTCCCTTTTTTGTACAAAATTAATACCTAGGTTACAAAAATGAATTAGATCTATTTATTGCCTTGAAGGCGGTTCTAGGAGGGTCATTTAATAAGTACGTTTCCTCTTCACCGAATTTACAGTATTGATCGGAATGGCTTGAGTAAAATATATTATTAACTTTAGGATGTACCTAGCTAATCTACCTTACCCCACACACACATGAGCATGGATTGTTATTCCAAAATAAAGGAGTAGCTAGGTGTATCCTAATATTAATCATATCTTTCTATCAAGCTGTTACAATCAGAACTGTGGATTTTGTTGTGGTTTTTATTACAATGACCCTTGTATTAGTCACCTGTCCTTAGTGTCCACAAAACATTTTTTGTTCAATTTAGAGTCCCTCAAAAACCTGGGCATGTACAAGTATATTATTCTATTATTTTTTTCTGCCCAGTTACCTTTTGCATAGTTTTAAGTAGAATTCCGAGTGATGCTTGAAAAGAAACGAAATTGATGCTTAGACGAACATGAATAGGAGGTGATTTGCCATTGCTTTGAATCCAAATTTTTGTACCTGTGCAATTTCGTTGATTTCAAATGCCTTGGTGAATTCTGTAAGATAATCCAGGGGTGCAAAAATTGCTCTATTCACGGATCATGTAAAAGTGAGGAAATGTTTGGGAGTTTGAGGAAATTGGGGTGGCAAAAAAAATTCTCCGCAACACGGTCACAAGCTTTTGAAAATATTGGTAATATTGAGCACACACTATTGTAAAATGTGTGAAAATAAGCCAGAAACAAAAAAAGTAAATCATCACTTATCAAATTTTTGTGAGGAAATTTTTTGGCTATCCTGTAATGACAAAACCCCATATCACTTGAAACTTCCGGTTTTTTGGAAAATTTTGCATCTCTGAGATAATCCACTTACGTTATATCAGTTTCACACCATTTTGTAGAAATTTTGAATCAAATAGCTGTAAAATAGAGGCATAATGAACCAAGTGGACGTCTGTATACAAACTAGTTTCGAGAGAGGCCCGAGAGCCCTTTTAGAGCTGAAGCCCTTTGGCAATGCTTACCTTGCATACCTACCTGTTCATTACGCCACTGCCATAAAATTAAACTTTCTATAATATTTCACAAAAACTGAGTACCTATCAATGTTAATTCGTAGTTTAAGTTTTTCTCAGGTATTTTTTGCTTTACATATCATTATGTAGTTGACATTTTTCCCTGTTTTATGAAGTTTGAAAAAGCAGTTTGTCTCATGTTTGCTTTTAAAATTCAAAATAAGGTGTGCCTAGGGTATCTTTTACTCTTTTTGCTAGTAAGCTAAAACATTCCATTCGCACCTATACTGCTGAGAAATTTATGATGGAGAAAACTGTTGGTATTTTCATCAGTGTTGGAAATATGCAAGTGCCATATGCAAAAAGCGCCAAAGAGCGTCAGTTAAAGTTAGTGCCTAGAAAATGTCCATGGTATTCATTTTTTCTTTTAATTTTATATGCTTTGTTTCCACTACATTTGTTATCATTCATTTCAGTCAGTCAGTGAGTTGTTCTAATGAAATCTTGCTCAATAGCGGTTACTGGGCAGCATGTTTGATGCAAAATTGATGAGAACATCGGAGAGTAAAAATTTGAGAAGACTTGCAAGGTTTGAAACGGCTGCTGAAAATCATAGTACACCAAGTTAATCCATCATGCAATTTGTAATTTCTTGTACAGTCCTTGTACATGAAGGAGTCTTGCTGTAAGAAGTTAAATCTCTGATTAGCTGTTGAAAAATGAAGACGAAGAGGGGTCTTTGGAGCTCAGAAGTGTTGCGTGTTTATAACAATAATCTTGTAAACCCACATTCATCACATTTTGTCGCATAAAGTCTTTGTACACTGATTCAACAAAATACATGGGAGTAAGTGACGAATCAAAAGCAGCTCACAATCCAAGTAGGCTCATTGCCGCTATGGAGTCTCCATTGCGGAGCCCATGGACTATTTAAGCTCTTCTTCGTTTTCACTCATGCGCCGACTCTTTCATCTTTAGGAACTCTAATTTCATGTGTTTCAAAGTTCAACTACCTTTGTTTTTTTCCCCACTCAGGTTTCATCTTCTTATTTTTTTTTTTGATTTTTAATATTTATCTATGGGTAAATTATAGTAGAAAGTAGTAAAACCAGCTTCAAGCGAGTTTCACTTTGCATTTTTTTGGGGGGTTTTTGTCTCCTTCGTCACTTTCCATTTTCCCTGAGAGAGGGGTGGTATCATAAGAAGAAGCAGAAGCGCAACGAGAGTTGCTTCATCTCTCTCTTTTCTCCATTAAGAAACGTATGTTAGACAAGGATGGACAAGGGGATAAAACCCCCTCTTTCTGTCTTTTTCCTGTTTATACATTCAAATGGGGAATGAGAGAGATGGAAGAGATCCTGGTTGCGCCATTGAGAAGAAGCCTATTTCCTCGAGAGCTGCCATTCCGCGTATATTTAATGATGTTTTTTAACTCATTGATGACTCCACCGAATGACCAAAAGATTACTTATGCAGTTCAATTAAGTGTATGTAATGCACGAAAATGCCTCCTGATCCGTAATCTTTTTTCAATCGGTGGAATCACCATTAAATCATCAAAATATCTGCACATTTTTAAAGTCAGTGACTGTTCCACCGTTTGAGGAAAGATTACAGATCAGAATATTATCTTATGTCACAGTCATAAACTGAACGGAACTGAACTGTTTAATCTTTTTGTCAACGGGTGGAATCATTGGTGAATTGAAAAATTCCATTAAATTTTCACACAACGGCAGCTCTAATTTCTTCTCTGAAGTTTCAGTTTGATACCAGTCAAGTGGAGGGAAGTTTTTTTTTCCTCGCAAATTACAATCGTGTTTCTGGATTTCAACCTCTCCGAATTTGTGGAAAACACAAGAAACGATTATACTTTTCATACTCATCATAAATTAGAGACATCGTATCCAGAAATTTTTTGTTTCGATATATTCCGAAAGAAGAGAGAGCAGGAATACATTTTTACCTCTTCCCTCACTAATGCTGAAGTGACGCCTTAATTATTAGATTTTATTTTGATAATGATGGGGACCCGTGTGAGTTTTTTATGTGCCTCTTGTAATGTTAATCATTTTTATAAGTAAATGAAACATTTTTATTCACAACTTTGCTGTTCAGAATTCCTTATTCATAGTGAATACCTACATAGTATCTAAATCTGCAGTATCCATCACTGTGCTTCTACGATTTTGCTGTTTTCAGTTTTCAGTTACTCTTCAAGAAAATGATTGCTCGTAATTTTTTACTTTTGTTTCAAAACTTTGTATTTCAAAAATTTTCAGGGAAAGGACTGCAAAAGTTTGAGCATCAGTTTTGTGAGGGAAAAGCTGAATGCAAAAGAAATCTGCACAATCGTAAGAATGTTGCCATGGATATTGCTTTGGTACTTAAAGCGTTTCATCCTCCAGAGGATTGTACCGGTGCGGTGCAGAAAAGATTATGGATAGCAATAATTTCCACGAATACAGATTTATTATAATACAGAACAACAAAATCTAGCTTACACCGGTGCTGTCTTTTAAAGCATGAAACAATTTTGCTTCATTTCATCAGTGGCAAAGCAAGCAAATTGGCAATGTTTTATTCTGTCCTTTCCAACCCATGATATAGACTAGCCCTATTGTGGGCGAAGGATGGACACCTACGAATTGGACCGTTTGCATTGATTTAAGGTGATTACATAGTTCTCCTCCAATTTGCTTGCCATTAAATCGAGGCGAAGGGTTCAAGGAAAGTTCTTCTAAGAAAGTGCCTTCCTTGCGTCAAGTTGTCTGAGATGATGCCTCGTACACTTGAAAATTTACCCACTTATTATCATTTAAATTGGATATTCACAGAATTGAAGAAAGAAGAAAGTTTAAATGTAATTCAAGCCAAAATCACTCTTCCTTGAGTATGCAAGTAGGATCAGCGATGCACCGTATCCATTGCAAGTGTGTTACGCACGGTTTGCCACTAAGCACCAAAAATTACAAAGCATTGCGATAACTGCTGTTTCTTTCATCAGCTGTAATCAACAGTTTCTACATCAGATTCGGGCAAGCATTCATCCCGTTACAGATCTCTATTTTGAGTGACGAAAGTGTGTTTGAAATGCCATTTGAAGCCCATTTTTTTTGTTGACTTGTCCAGAGTTCTACGTGGTAGAGGTGGGGGGCACTTTTTCTGCCAGTTAATCTCTCTCTTTAAATGATGTTCTCAGTAATCTGTATCGAAATTTGACGAAAGGTGAAAATGCAACTCAGCTGTTTGATGCATCAAAAACTAAAAACGATATCGACTGGCAGTTTGTGCCAAAATGCTCAGTTTTAAGTGCCCTTTTGAGCACTGTATCTCTTGATAGGGGTTGTGCTACAGAATTTTTGACATAACTCCATCATTTTCACTCCCCCCGCCCCCTGAGGTGCAATTTTTTCTACAAACTGTTGAGGGCTCTAAAACAGATTTTGACTAATATGTCAAAACTATATTTTTCTCTGAAAACAGCTTGGATTTTTTTAGTGTTTTGAGTGTGAAAATCGAACTTTGACCTTTGATGTTACAAAAACAAACATGATATTGATCTCCGGTTTGTGCCAAAAGTCTTAAAATTTTCGTCCTTTCAAATGATGTGTCGCAAGATAGGGATTGCAATTTGAAAAGTTTCAGTTGGGGGTGGCGGAACCACCCGTGAAAAATTTGAATGTGTCAAAAAGTAGTTCCTGTTAAGTTAAAAACATCCCCTGAGTTTCGGTTTTTTTATCTTCGACCGTTCAAAAGTTGGCCCGGATGGGGGGGGGGGGGCGTTACTCTTTTGAAACACCCTGTAGAGTGCTATGACAGCGGCTGTAGCGGCTTTTGAATTGGTGAGGCCAAAATAAAAAAAAAAAACAATTACCTGTATAGGTACCGGGGGTTGGAGGGCAGAGGCGGACTGGCTCACCAGGAAAGCTGCAAATTTCCCGATGGGCTGTGGCCCAATTTGAGTCGGCTGGGCCTTTAAGAGGATAAAAGGGAAAGAAAGGGAAAAGAGGAGAGAAATAGAGAGAAATATGGACGAGATCATAAAACAGACCAGCTTTATTAGAGCGAGGGCCGTGTGGTCCGATCTGAAAGGACGAAAAGGTGGAGTGGTCATTCATACGTTGACCTCGTAATGTCGACGCACGGCTCCAGGTATCCGATTCGAAAAATTTCCTTTCCGCAAATCCCGCAATTTTATCGGTAAACGGGAAATCTTGCCTTACTTTTATAGGTGCGCCTTCATTTTTCTAGGTTGACTAAAACGGTACAGGCGCGCACGAATAGTTCCTTAGTACTTTCCAACCCACAGCTAACCCTATCAAAAATCCCGAAAAAAAATCTGCATTCAAATTCTCCCGAATATTCCCGCAATTTGACCGATTAGTCCAACTTTCATGGATGCGCCTTCATTTTTAAAGATAGACCAAAACGGCACAATCGCGTACGAATAGTTGTATTCTATTTTCTAACCAACGCGACAGCGATATCCGATTCAAATGCTCTTCCCGGCGTAGTCATGGGCGTAGCTACGATGGGGCTGGGCTAGGGATGGCCTGGCCACACTTATAGCCTAGCCCAATGTCAGAAAAAATCCAGTAATAATTTTGAAAAAATAATAATAGCAAGTAAAAAACGACGCAATTATTATTTAAAATGTAGGTACTAGTGGCAGAAATAAAATTGTAAGATTGGTTTTTTTCTGATTTGGCCGATCTTTTAGATATGACAAAGGAGCAAACAATTACGCTTCGCAAGGTGGAGATAGCTTGAAATCATGTCTGAGAGCTGCTTTTGCAACATTTTCAGGGAGAACAACCCTCCTCCCGTCCCATGAGATGGGGGGTTTACCCCCTGTTAGGATATAATAAATAAGACGAGATGGACAAGATTATAAGCAGAGTGTTCTGGGCTCACGGCACTTTTGATCGTGGAGTCATGTTTGGAAGGGGGAAACCTCTTTCCATTCTGTGCGTGTGTGTGTGTGTGTGTGTGTGGGGGGGGGGGGGGGGGGTCCCACACTTCCTCAATCGCGGCCAATTTAAAGTATGCGTCCCGGCCGAAATTTTGGAGTCAGAATGGAGGGGGGCGGGGGTCATTGGAATAATTCGAGGAAAGGAAGGGGATAAACTAGAGCTTCAGTGAGAAATGTTGAAAAATTGATGCCTAAATCGTGCTTTCTATTTAGAGTTTTTGGTGTGATTTTAGGAAACAGATTCCTTTCATTCCCTTTTCTGGATCAGATAAGGCACTGCCTCACCCGGCGAGCCCCCACTGGCTATGCGACCCCCGCATCATCATTACCGACTGAACCGTTCTATGGATAGGATATGTTTCTATTACTGAAAAAAGAGGCACTACTGCCGTACACTGTACCTACCTCTATTGTTATTTATTTTTAATTGCTACACTACGTTAGGTACCGTAGTAAGTAAACTCAGTCACAACAGCACACACGTGTCATAGACGGAAATAGGAGGGACTTAGCCCTCCTAGAGGTCCACCAAGCGCCCCCACCCCAGAAAATTTTGGAAGCAAAAAACGTTCAGCCATTCGGCCAGGTACATCCCGAAAATTCGGCTCTCATGGTCATCGAGAATTTTAGGAGCAAACCAAAAAGGTCGTAAAATAAAGAATGGTAAAAAGTGGAAATGTCCAATGACAAAAGGTCCAACTACAGGAACGTCCAATGTAAAAATGTCCAATCATAAAATGTCCATGAAATTTGGTCCATGAATAAAAATGTCCAGTGCCCAATAATGTCCTATGTAAGGGATACCCGCCTTAAAAAAAGTCAACGCCATCGGCTGGAAATCTGAATTAAGTAGGTCCAATTTGAACTATTTCCGAACCATGCAATCAAGCAATAGCCGCTCATGGGAGGCAGTGGATTATGCAGTTTTTGGGATTTTTTGGGCATTTCTAGGCGTTTTTGGGCCTATCCGTTGATTTGATCTGATGGGGGGGGGGGGGGGGGGAGCTTCTGATGAGGCTCCTAGTAATTTGAGCCAAAAAAAAAAAAAAAATTACATTTTTTTGCTCAACTTATTAGGGGCCTCATCAGAAGGCCCCCCCCCCAACCGAAAAACCCCAAAAACTGCATAAAACCCACTGCCTCCCATAAGCGCGTGACCATAAATTCCAACTTTGCGCCCTCTGGTATGAATCAAGCAAGTACAAACATTCATGAAAACTCATTGTTGAAGTCCAATTTGTTTTTTGAAGAACTACCCCGGTAACCTTTGGAGGTAATAAGTTTCCGGAAAAATTTACGAACAGTTGCAAATTTTTCAACTTCTTTAAAAATGAAGCTGTCAATTGAAAATGCCAGTTCCTGATCGTTACTTCTACACACAACCCGCACCCCAACCTAACTTTCCATTTCTATGACTGGACTTTTTCACATACCGGACAACAACGTTTTAGAACTTTTCTTCAGGTGGTCATTTCTTACATAGAACATTATTCATGGACATTTTATGATTGGATATTTTTACATTGGACGTTCCTACAGGTGGACATTTTTCATGGGACATTTTCACTTACAACCTAAAGAATGTATGTTTCCCCCCAAAATTTTCTCGGATTGTAAAAGAGACAAACAGAGAAAAAGAGAAATCAAGGAGCTCGATGATCAGAGCTATTTGGGATCAAACGCATGAGAAGCAAAGTAAAAATATGATAAAAAAAAGGGGGGTAATTAGTGTTTTGTCAGCTCAGTCCCCACCCCTAGAAGAAAAATCCCATTAGTTCCGCCTATGACACGCGTTCAGTTGAGCACAGCACAGAGAGGTCAGTCGCGACGGCTTCACACAGTTGACATTTCGTGTACGGGTGTTATGTTATGGCCTATTCAATAAAATGAAGGCGACTCTCGGAATTGGATGAGTTTGTGATTCGGAAAAAAAAAAGATACGATAATACAGGTGTTTCAGACATCAGACCACCTGATGGCATATGATTTTATTGCGGCAAAAGTAAGGCGAAAACGTTAAGGAGCAAAGACTGATGAATATATAGACCTCTAAGAATTCGGGGGAAATGTCTTCAAAACCAGCCCTTGGGGCTGTTTCGGGGGAATGGAAACCCCCAAAAATCGCAAATATCACGTAAGTCAAAAAGAAAAGGTAAGTTATTATTTCAAATTCAAAAATAACTTAATTGATAAAAAAAAAAAAAAAAAAAAAAAAAAAAAAAAAAAAAAAAAAAAAAAGACCATTAGGCTTGAGCATTTTCCAAAAGCCACTCCTTTTTGAGTTAAGGGTGGATTTTTGGAAACTTTTGGGACAGTTTTCAAACGACCGCTGTGACCCTCCTCCCTCCAAATCATGGGATTTCAAAACACTAAGAAGTTCCTGAAAGTGCAATGCAATGGCTTTGTCATATGTCAATTTTAACTGCCTCAAACCATGGCGGCTCGTGCTATTTGGTAACCACATTTCTTGCCATTTGAACCCATAAGTACAGAATTATCGATTTCTCAGGGATTTAGTGAATCCCCTGAAGGTTGATTTTATTTTACGTAGCTTTAAATGGAGATAATTCGTTGTTGCTACACTATAAGGACCGCCACTGGCCTCAAATAAGTAAACCTAACCTACTGACTTATGAAAGACTAACTTCTCTTGAGCTTCTGTCAGCTAGAGTCCCTTGATGGAAATATTGTATAGGGAGTACCGACACGATGCTTTATGCATTTTGACAGGAGTCGATTCAGTCGACTGCCTGAACGAATTCGAAGGCTAAGTTCAACAGTGGACCAGTGGTGGACTGGCGGATTTGCCGGCATTCCGGTCCGTTCCCATACGTTCCTCTACGAATCGACTCCTTTCGTGTGGAGCCTTCGATGTCGTCGACTCCTGCTCGACTCCGTGAGAGCCTAAAACCAACGACCAATCACAACTCGTTGAGCTCGTGTCGGTACTCCCTATACAATATTTCCATCAAGGGACCCTACTGTCAGCCAGAGCCCGGATTAACGCTTCCTTACGCTTTAGTTGCTAAAAGTTTACACGCGCCATCATGGGCGGTCAGTGGGTTCGAATTTACTTGGGGGGGGGGGGGGGAGTGCCAACAAATGTAATTTTTTGCCACTATTCTTAAGCCGTTAGGGGCTTGAGGTTTGAATACTTTTTCTCGCCATCATATCAAATGTCCCTCAAAATTTTGAGCCCATAAAAACCTGATTAGTGGTGGTTAATTTGATACTGCTTACAGCTTGCCGCAGAGTTTAAAAATCACGTATATCTTGATTATCTCTATAGAACCTGTGATCTTAGAGGATCTTTATTTATTATTCATCAGTCAGCCTACATCTTAAAATAAGCAATTTACTTATTTTCTGGCCTACATCGCATCGCACTCATTCACTCGACACCGACATGTCCGACAATCGACGATACCCATTGTCACCGCTTTTTTGTGGATTTGAAAAGCGCGCTAGTGAGCGCTGTTTGCTGGCGCGCTCTATAGTTAAAAATTGTGTATTTTAGTTATAAAGATTCACAACAGAGAGCGCTGGCATACAGAAATATCATTAGTTGTGTAATAATGTGTCCATACGTCCATTTCATTGGTATTATTTTCCATGAAAGCTGAAAGTTGAGAACGTTATGTAAAAAAAGCATGGCGACACATATGATTTTCTTTGGAGAATTGATGTCAAAATTCTGAAATACCAGGGAAATTACTGATGAACGAAGGAGAAGTCATGGAAAATATTCTCATCAGCAGTATGAACCAATTGAATCGATGAAATTAAGCAATAAACGGGCCCGAAATAAACATACACCTCCATCCCTGTATTCCCTGTCGAATCAAAAACAGCAACAAAGTAAACTTTCCACCAAGTGACCTACTTATTGAGATGAAGAAAACACTCCAAATGTGATAAATTGTTTCCCTTGCTTCATGTTTCTGTCTTATTCAATCACAATAATGTTTTCTGTTAAAATTTTGCCTTACGTTGGTGACTTGATGATTTGACACGTTTTTGTCCATCGAAAGTGACATTATTCAGTTTCCATCTTGATTACACAGTTGAGTCCCCCTAATGCGAAGTGCAAGTGAAGTGGCCTAGAGACCTATATTTATCCTATCGTTTAGTTTTTTAATTTTTAAGTGAAAAGCCTTGGCACAGAATATATCATTTTAAGCCTATATGAAGCTCAACTAGTTGTGAATCTTTAGAGGATCTGCTCGAAATGCACGAGGAGGATACAAGCTTGAGTGTTCCCTCGAACTCAACTCCGGCTTCAACAACCCCTCTTGATGTTGATCCTTCCATGGCTACAGATCGAAACAGTTCCTCTGAGCTACAAGTGGCATTACCGACCAATACTACAGGTACACAATTTAATGTCCTTCATCTTTTATCAAGCTCCGCCCGTAAATTACCTCGCCAACACTTGTGCTCTGAAAGCTAACCTACAATGCCTGGCCAAAACAAACCCAAACCTGACCTTTCTTTATCAAAATGTTATTACCTCACACCAATTCTGAAAGTTTTTGGTTTTTATCACTTTTGGACCGTCACGGTTGGCTAATATCTACAAAATCTGTCTGGAAGTTAATCATCATTGGCTGTGTCAACATTTCATGCCCAAATGCATTATCAAACACAATTTTCTAACCTGCAAATTCTATCAAGTTGACTTTCCGATAGATTTGACTCATCGTAGTTGCAACCTGCAACCACAGGCTTCACTCGTTTGTGGTCTGTCAGCTTCTGCATTTTGTAATCTATTTCAATCAATCTGAATTATTGACTAATCCGCCTGAGGTCTGTACGTACTGAAGATGAACCTTGCCTTATCATCGTATCATTGCTTCTCCGCAAAGGTATCTCTGTCCTCGACAGTTCCCCAATGTTGTTCTTGGATGACTCTAGTCATGTCTTCAAATCTAATTCGTGATGTCTGAATGTGCGTCCTATCTAACCCTCCTTTATCTAGAGCAAGTCAGTCTGCTTTTCCTAACTTTACAGTGCACTGTAGCTCAGAATGATTTTATTGGTGGTGTTGAAATATCAGCGTCTGCTTTTGCAGTCTATAGGGCTTTGAGACAGATTTCTGGTTAAAGAAATGCAAGTCCTAAAGTGCATTAAAACCACAAGGCTGGTGAACATTTTTGATGAAGCATTGTCAGGCCCAGTATGTAAAGGAAAAGTAACCCTCATTTTTAAGTCCTTTTTCTATTTCTTTTGCTAAATCCAGGTGATTTATTTTGCTTCGTGCAGTTCCTGTCAGTGTAGATACAGATAGTGTAACATGTGCTTCAGGCTTTCATTAGAAACAATATTTAATTAGTAATTTGCGATATGAATCATATGATTCTGCAATGAAGTATGAAGTCTATAATTTGCTGCTCTGCAGAGCCTCCTTGATACCGCTTTTCTGAACTCTCAGTTGTTCGACCCTCTATTTCATTCCGTCTCGTACCATCGCGTTCTGGTTAAAGAAATTACCGTGTTGCTATTGATTAAACTATCAGACTTTTGTTCTCATATTTTTCACAGTCCTACATCAAAAAGCTAAGTTTCTCATGCATGGGACAAGATAAAACAGGTTACTCCTAGTACTCCTGGTTGAATGTAGTTAGTTCAGCGTTCTGATCAAAAGAAAACTGGGTTTTATCCAGATTCTCTTGGTCCGTTTTTGTTTACATTTTGGAACCGCGCTTCCTATTTGTTTTTTGTGTCATTTTTTCTGGTGAGGCTCTGTTAATTTGTATTCGGAAGTGAACTGAACGGTGCTGAAAATTCACTAGGTCGAAGAACTCGAGATTCGAATGGAATTAGCAGAATTTGAGGTTTCATCTAAGTTAACCATAAGTTACTGTGTTCGATGGACCGACTTGTGGTTACTGAATAGTGTATTCCGCTCTGTTCTGATGGAACGCTCGAATCGTGATGGCTTGCTCAATTAAAACATGGAGTGTATCATTGTATTACATTGTGTTCCAATTTAAAAAAATTAGCCTCATGTTCTGTGGACTGGCCACTCAGAGTGGTTAGTTTGCTGTATTCCAGTTCATTCCGCTAGAATACTGGTACGGAGCTGAAAAACCACAGCAAAAAAGTTATAAGTCCTTTGCGTTCCGGTTGCTGTCGGATTAAACTGCAAAGACATTCACTCTCATAGAGTCATTTAATATTCATCCATATAATAGATTCAAATATTGAGATTTTAGTCCATTAGTCGTAGAGACTGGCTACAATATTGACTGCGTAGACGTGATTAATCACAATCAAGGAGGGAGTTGACTATAGATAAAACGCTTGTATGATGGCCCAAGTGTATGACACAGCTCATTTCTTGTGATTTAATATAAACATTGCCAGACATCTGGAGCACTTTTCCTCTATGCTGTTCAGTTCTTTTGGAGGGATTGAGTACGCTAATTAGAATTATAGCGCTCACTGGCACTTATCATCCCCTGTTATTACTATAACTTTTATCCGATACAAAAATACTTATTTAGCAGTTGCAAGAATATCATAGCCATTCCAACTATTGATGTTAGGTAGGGTTTGATTTCAAGCTACAGTTTGTAATAACATTTTTTTTTTTACTAATCTTACATTCTTCTGTGCTAAAGTTTGGAACTTTGGCATGTGGCTGTAGGTACTCAGTCTCTCAATCCTTTAAACTCTTCTCCTTCAAATTTTTAATTTGAAATTTTGAGAAAGTTGCGACTTGCGATCTACTTCTGTCGGAGAAATTGTTCATTTTAACCATTGAGACGGTCAAACTATCCATCAGACTGTATTCTTTGATGACCCTTGGTCAAAATACATATTTAAGCCTTTCTTGAAAACCCTAGCTGCAGACAGGGCCGTGCCGATGTTTGTATAGAGGGGGACATTGAGACAGGTTACGATTTGTCAGCCTCCGTTTGAAAAATTTTCTGACATTGATTACTTCCTTTTCTTTTTTGCTCGACTCACGCTAGTTTTGCTGTCGCTCCCCCCCCCCCCTCCCCCCCACCCGCGTGCACGTCCCTGGGGGCATAAGGAGGATGGTCCCTCTTCAATTTTTTTTTATTTTTTTTTTTTCTATGATTATTACATTTTTGCTGCATTTCGTTTCCAGTTTTGGACGCTTTGGTCACTGTTTATGAGAAGGAAGTTTTAGAATCTATATTCTCCCATTTTAGTGTGTTGTAAGATCTAAAAAAATTTGCAAATTTTTTTTTTCCTGGAAATTCCTCCTGAAATAATAATATGAATTCCTCCTGAATCTTCCTTCACCTCCTCCTCAGCATTCAGTCCCAAGTCAGATAATTTTTTAATGAAAATTTTTCTTCTTTTATTCCAACCACTGTTTGATAGGTACTGACTCTAAAGTTCAAAGTTTCTCCAACCTTGACAGCACATTGCTGAATTTTGCCAAATTAGGTTTGTAATTGACTCAAGTGTGTTGTGTCAAGACTATAAATTTATCCTTGCCGATTTTGAAATAACATTACTGTAAGAGGTGGAACAATTATCACTTTCACTTGTTGCTAACATTATTAATTGAGGGTTGCACTAGCATTAGTATCGATGGAATTGCTAATGATCGGAAGCCTATTTTAAAAGAGTTGCAGTTGAGAACCCTCTCAATCAAGAGATTTGTTTATTGTAAGAACTGGGCACATGAATTTTTCCCTATTGAATGCTTGATGATGCAAGCTTGAAGCGACTTTAAACTTGTGTGGAAACCTTCCCATTTTGAATAATTTTTATTGCCCTTCTTTCTTTGCCCCTCCCGCTTTCTAACCTTTAATTCCTACCTTTAATTTGTTGAGCCATGCCTCCTCTTAATCTTCTTTGGCTGGTTCTTTACATTCCACAGTTTTTGGTTCTTTATGCACTTTGAAAACTGTGGTATTGTTTTGAGCTTTTGTGCTGCGCAAGTATGTTAAAATTCAATGTTTGTTTGTCCGATATTGTTTAGGGAAAACAATTTTGTTGGGACTGTAGTAATGCAGCAGTGGCGTAGCCAAGGAGGGGGGGGGTCCAGGGGTCTTCACCCCCCTTCCCCCTTGAATCAAAATTTTGTCCTAAAAAAGGCTATTTTTTTTGCGTTTTTAGAGAAATTTGACCAACTTCCTGAGTTAGCTGTGTGACTTCAACCCATGAAAATACTGTGATCCGCAGTATTTTCTTCCACCGTTGACTTTGAAATTTGATGGCATTTGGATAGCCACCTAAAATTCCATCGGTTATAGATAACAGACCAGAGTATTTTCTTGCGTCTTAATCAATCACACTCCTAAACCGGACTGTGTAATCTTTTTATCAACCGGTGAAATCATCTGTGAGTAAAAAAAAGTCTGCTTTATAGATGCGTTAAACGGCAGCCTAAAAGGTTAGTTGATCTTGATCAATGGTGGCAATCAACCTCTTTGCCGGACCCTTTCGCAAAAGTAGGAATGAAGCAGCGGCGGCTCGTGCGATTTGGCAACAGTGGTTTCCCGCCATTTAAATCTATGTAAAACAATCGATTGCAGGTGAAGCGCTGCTTCACTGTCAAATCGATTGTTTAACATAGAATCAAATGGAGGGAAAACATTGTTGCCAAATCGTACGAGCCGCCGCTGGTTAATGAAGCCCGAAAGTCATTAGATTTCGGTTTGGGTTACCGACGGCATTATTTTTTACGGACTGGTGGCGACTCGCGCGCTCCATGGTCTCAGATCGATGAAAAAGTGGCCAAAACCGGTGAAACAAAGTAATCAAAAAATATCATGTTCGACCTTTTAAGCTTAAATACAAACTTTCCAGCGACATTTTTTGGTTTAAATTTCTCATTCATAGTGTTTAAAATTGGTCTTGGAAGTTTATAAATGATCAATTGATGAGAAACTTACTCTCTGAGTTTTGGCCACTTTTGACGATCTTAGACCGAAGTGCCGCGACCCATGCTGCGGGGGCCTTATCGCCTATGCCGACGCCGACACTGTTTCCAATTCATCAGACTGCAGTGTTGCCATTGATGTCAAAAATTATCCAAATTTCCTATATTTAACTCAATACAAAATTCGGATAGTTTCTGTCATAAATGGCAACACTGTCAGACTGGTCAATTGTGATTGTATGACTGGCTTTGAAAACTTTTTTGTTCAGTCTGACAACAAAGGAATGGGATTTGAGCCCGAGCCGAGAAGCGCCAGGCCAGGCGTGAGGCGTGAGCGGTGGCCAGTGCCGCGGTGGGTACGGGCGGGCGGAGGCCTCCAAGGTTTTTAATGAGAACCGGGGCCTAGTCGGACGTGTCGGTGTCAGTCGTCGAAAAGTGAAATCGGAAATACAGTCTAGTCTGTGAAGAAGACAGTTGGTGGTATCTTGGTCATACACATCTGTCGAATGGTTGCCTGTTACGCACACACTCACACTCACGCAGCCGCGCTTCGATCTTGTCGCGTTGGTCATCGTCATCGCTTTTGAAGGTGTATTGTCTGCATAAGTTTAAATTTTTGATGTGCTCATTGCGGCGTCGCGTCGCGTCACTCGCAATCTGGCAGCGCTGTATTTCGTCCATTTAACCCCTTGTAAAATATCGATCGAGGGAGTGCACGGTGTACTTCCGATTTGTCGATATTTTTCATGCTTTTAAAGGGACGAAATGCACGGAGTTGCCAGATTTGCACGTGACGCCACTGAGAGGTGGTCAGTAGTGGCTCCTAATACTCAGCATTGGTGAAGAATCAAAACCAATCATATAAAGGATCCGGAAGTCGGAAAGGGGGGGGGGTATAAATTGGAATACCTCAAATATAGGAGGGGGGTTCAGAGGTCCTCACCAAGAAATTTTGAAAAATTGGAAAAGAGTTCTCAATGTGATTCTAGGACGATCAACTTGATTAAAGAACTGACGCACATTGGTTGGAGATCGGAAAAAAATTGCGAAAATCAGTGAAAAATAGTCATCAAAATTCATCGTTTTCGACCTTTTATAAGCTTAATTTAAAACTTTCCGGTGTCATAACTAGGTTTTTATTACTTGTTAAAAGTATCCTTTGTACCTATTAAAAAATTGAGTCTTGAAAGTTTATGAATGATAGATTGATGAGAAAAATTTCTTAGTTTTTGCCACTTTTTGACGATCTTAGACCATAGTGTGGCGGTTGCCGGACCCAATGCTCCTTTTTTTTTTTTTTTTTTTTTTTTTTTTTTTTTTTTTTTTTTTTTTTTTTAAATGTTACCTGGCTCAATTTGAGCACAGATAGGACGAGCCTGTGGCCGTATTGCGGTTAAAATGTCATCCCTCTTTCGTTAGCTCACAGAAGAACTGTCGAACACGCCGATGTTGACCGACACGCCCGCTAGTTGCTCAGCGCCCATCAACGCATCAGCAGCGAGGCAAATAAAAACATGCACATTCCTAAAGCTGTCATCGCATGATCAAATCGACTCGACTTGCAGACTCACAGGCTCGCACCCAAGTGCGTAGAGTGATATGTGATGTGATAGTGATGGTGGTTTGCTTTATAACCTCCGCGCACTCAGCACTCAGCGCAAGCATATAGCAGGCGCAGGCATCGAGACAACGTACAACATCAAACACACTTATCGATGCTGCTCGATGCTCATCGATTCGGTACTTGATGCTTGATTGACCCGTTTCGACCGCATCGACCGACCGTTGGTTTAGGTCGTGTGGCGTCATCCTTTTAATGTCGCACTTCGCGGCGAAGTTGATTTTATACTCTTTTTACTCGTCCGTATAGGCTTGAAGCGTATTTTTGCGCGGTACGGTCGGTTTGACTGATGCAAGATGATGCTTCTTTTGAATTCAAAAGTGCCAATACTTCCAATTATTATTTGGTGTGTTTCGGTGAACCGCGGTGAACAACTGCTTCCTTACAGTGCACTATGGTCAGAGATCGAAAAAGAGTGGCCAAAAATCAGGGAAGAATAGTCATCAAGAATCATGGTTTTCTAACTTTTAAGCTTAATTTAAGACTCTATGGTGACATTGTTAAGTTCAAATTACTTGTTAAAAGTGTTATCTGTGATTGAAATTGGTCGTAAAAGTTTATAAATGATAAATTTGTGAGAAATTCAGTGTCTGATTTTTAGCCACTTTCTGACGATCTCAGACTATGGTGCAGTGGTATATAGCTGGACAGTAGCGCACCCAGGGTTGGGGGGGGGGGGCTAAAAAGTCAAAGCTTCTTGAGAAATTTTTTTAGCATCGCAAAATTCTGTGTGCGGCGTTTAGTTTTAGACCATGAGCCGAAAAATTTTGGCACGAATGGTCACACTACGTTGGTGGATGGTGAGGATTCGAGCATGCTTGTAGATAGTTTACGGCCTCACCGTGCATCTAGGAGGAGTACCATTTCGGACCAACATTTTTCGGCCCCTGCCCGGAAATTGACCTTGGGTTGGGGGGGGGGCTTTAGCCCGATAGCCCCCTCCCTTGGGCGCGCCACTGTAGCTGGGGGGAAGGGGAGCTGGACTGTGGACACCCTCTCCCCCTCCTGCCTTCGTAGTTTTCCCGTTACAAAAAGAAAACGAAAATATCTCCCATTTTTAGGAATTTTAACAAATGTTCGACCTTAGACACCCCCCTCAAATACTTTCAGCTCTAGCCCCCTCCCCTTAATAACTCTTTTGAATGCGCTTTGCTATCGAAGCACAAGGCTTATCTGAACCCCTCAAAAATGTATAGGGTTCAGATGAGCATGCGATCACTTTGATATACCTGATTTAGTGACTTAGTAAGCAATCTAGCAGCGTTGCATTTTGTCCATTTACAGCTTCGTAAAAGGTCGAATGCGCGGGTCATCGAATACTGATGACTTTGATACCATCATTGGTTTTAATCGGACAAAATGCAACGTTGCCAGATTGCAAGCTTCGCTACAGATATATTTCATGTAATTTCCCCATAAGCGGATTTTTGAACGGAAATTTTGACTAACAGATCAAGAAATTAATTCGACCTTTTTCCAATTATAAATTCACCGTCCTCGGAAATGCTTAATTATGCCTGTTTCTACGACTGAGACTGCCGAAATCAATAAGATATTACAGATTAAACTTTGCATTTGAAGGTTAGAATCGCCCGCAATCCCGTCAATTCCACAACAACACTTCGGTAATTCCAACCTCTAAATGCATCGTTTAATCTGTAATATTGTTGATTTTAGTAGTTATAGTCGTGAAACTTGGCATTATGAAGCATTTTCGAGGACGTAGAGTTCATAATCGCAAGAAGGTCGCATTAATTTTTGGATTTAATGGCCAAAATCTCCATTCCAAAATCCGCTTTTATGGGGAAATTACATTGAATCCAGTGGTGTCGCGTGCAACTTGGCAACAATGTATTCTATCCATTCAAACTCATGTAAAATATCGAATTCAGGGGGTGCACAGTGCACAAGGAAAATCCGATATATTTAATGAGTTTAAATGGAGCAGTTGCATTGTTGCCAGATGGCACGCGACGCCACTGATTGAATCAGAGTTTGTTTGTAACCAGAGGTCCTCGGGCGGCAATCGATACGATATATTGCTGTCGGTGAAGCTCTGTTTCATTATTGAATCGATTGTTCTACGTAGAATCAGGTTGAGAAAAAAGATTGTAGTGAAAAAAAAAAAATCCCGCATGTAGGGGTGCCAAAAGGCAACCCTGCCTTGAACCGTTTCAGTTGGACGCTTTCGGCGCTTTCTTATCGAACGATTGTACATTTATAGGGCTTCTTTTACTAATAATAAATTACTATTAATTCGTGGAACACCGCTGTGACTTTTGAAGCGTGGGAGGAGTAAAGAGAACCCTTTGGGAGCATAAGGCACGTGTGCGGTGTGTGTGCACGCAAAGCGAGACTCGCGATCAAGAGACTGTTGATTTGATCCTTTTCTTTCTTCTTCTTCTTCTTCTTCTCCTTTTACCTTTCGGAATGAGGACACAAATTCAGTGTCAAAAGTTTGACCTAGTTTTTTTGATAATTGCTGCTAAATTTAACTCGATGCCCAGATGCACGAGGAGGAGGTAGATTGCATTACTTATTTAATAACAAGCCTGATTAATTATTCTGTTATTCTGCGTTTTGGGCTTAAATATTCTCGAACGTGTTTATCTATTCAGCCCCCCCCCCTCTTCTCGCCTCTCTGACATCTTTCCCCCTCCTTTCACGTGAACCCGAAACGCATTCCAATTTAACTATTGATGAGTTGACCTTAAATTTTGTTGTCTCCGCGTGTCTCCAAAAATGATTAATTATTGGGTTATTCCACCGTAACTGACCCACCTCACCCTTAATACATTTTAAAATTATACTTTTTACATTCTAAAATTTGAGATTTTCAAGTTTTTAGTGATGAGGTTGTCAAGGAATGCCATTCCACCGCTACTGACGCACCCTAAGCACGTTTTAAAATTACTTTTTTCATACTAAAATTTAGGATTTTTAACTTTTTAGTGATGAGGTTAGCCTGGAACTTATGGAATCGTGCCTCCTTTCCCATCGCCAGACAATTTAAAAAAAATCAATTTTTATTGTGAATAATGAAGTTTTAAAATGTTGAGGTTGGGACATAGTCATAACGATGACAACATGGCCCTATAAGTCATCAAGTGCGCGTGAAACATGAAGAAAAACCCTCATTCGACATTCAAACTCTAAAATCACTATTTTAGATTTTCAATTTTTCAGGGCTTCAATTTTTGAGAATCAGTCCTTCTTTGATCAGAAAGCACTTCGCAGAATACGTGAACATTTGTGTCAAATCAATTCACGTAATTAAACATTGACCGTAAGGGGTCCTCCTCATTTTTTCCCCGTAAAATCACCTCGGTACCCCGCGGCTGTTGAAAATGGGCACCGCACCGCACCGAAGTCAAACTTTATCGACTCAAAAACGGTTGTTTGTCAGGAACCGGAGACACTCTCTGCATAGGCGGCGCGTATAAGGGGCTATTGGGGCTATAGCCCCCCCACTTTTTTGGGAACGAGGGGCTAAAAAATTTTTGAACGAGAAAAAAAGGAAAAAGGAAAAAGAAAGAAAAAGAGAAAAAGAAGAAAAAAGGTTATTGATGCCCCCCCGCCTGCGTCAAACGTTATTGTAAAAAAGGTGAAGGGGGGGGGGGGGAAAAAACTGTTGATTTTTAGCCCCCCCACTTTTTGACCCCACGCGCCGCCCATGACTCTCTGAGTGTTGTTGGTCCTGCAGGCCTGTGCTGTGGGCTGACGAATTTGGGCAGCTGCGTTTTGTTTCGTCATAGAACGAACGTCTTCTGTGGTCAACCTGGGGAGGGGGTGGCAGTCCTTTATAGGGTCCCCGGTTATTATTGCGAGTTGTGACGGGTCTGTCTGGGTAAAATGTAGCATCCGGCCGTTTTTTTTTTTTTAAATTGCATTTTTGCTGTAAAAATTGGAACTTTCTATTCCACTGCATCGAAGTTAGCAAGCCAGTAATGGCCTAAGTATATTTATAAGTTTTAAAGTAAAAATTACAGTTTCAAAATGTAACATGTGCTACATTTCACCCGGAATGACCCTACGCTGGGAGAAATAATCTGGCCAAAATGGTAATCCAAATGCTTACTTATATGTAGTGCTAAAAATAAATAATTGAAGCGCGAAAATTCAAAATGTTGTAAGTGTAAGTGCCATCTGACGTTGTAAATAGTGTGCAACCTTTTCTCTCTGTTAATAATAAGTGAAGGCTCTGAAAAGAACGGAAATTTTGTCAAATAATTTACTTGACTTTGACGAATTTTCTAAGGAAAAAATTCTAACTGAGTTTTCTCAGAGGTTACTCTAAAAAATATTAAGAAGCTGCACAATCTGTGCAACGTCTAATTTAATTGCACTTACAACATTTTGAATTTTCACGCCTCAATTATTAAACCTCTGACCGGTAATTCTGGTAGAAAGGCAAGAATTTATCAAGGCGAGCAATTTTAATAAAAATCACTAGAATTTATTTTCGAAATTACTAGAGTCTCAGGTATAATTTCTTACCTGTGTCGTAGCATGCATTTTGAAAACGTTGCAGTTCGTCCATTTGAACCGATGAAAAGAATCAAACTTTTGGATGTTCGGTGAAAGGAGGTGCATTTGACCTTTTGAATGGGTTTAAATGAACAAAATACAACGTTTCCAAATGCACGCTACGCCATCGTTTTACTTATACCACTGCAAATAACCATGAATTTCTGGTACGTTCGAAAATAAATTCTGGCGATTTTAATTATGATTTTCAGCCTTGTAAAAGTCTTGCCTTCGCCGCCAGAATTTGTGGTCTGAGGACTCTGAGGGATAGCAATTTCTTTTCTGGGACTATCTAATTATTCGGATTACCGTTTTGGCCGGGAATTAGTCTCCGTGTGAAGGAAGTAAGTATTTGAGTACGGAGAGTGGGTATTCATTTGTCTCTCTTATATAATCAGCCAATCGCGCTGCGCTCATGTTTGTCCTGCTTTAGTGAAATACTTATAATTTTCATGCCCTAGACTCTTTTTTGAGAGACTCGTTTGGTTTTGACTCGGGATCCGCACAGTGTCACTGGCGGAAGTGGATTGTTTTTCTCTCTCTATGGCCATTTGATCGCATGTGTTAGAAAAGGATAGAAGAGGGGCGAAAGTCACGTGACTGCTCCTTATCTGTCCTTTTCTAACACAAGCGATCAAATGGCCGTAGGAGAGAAAGAAAAATTCCTGGATCCGCTAGTGCACAGTGTTAGATATATTCTTTTTTACCCATTCACCGTGCAGTTTGCAATGTAGTGCATGTATGTGCATGACATCACTAACACCAGTGAATGACCGTAACCGTCTGTTTCTTGTAATTGTCACAGTGGTAGAGATCAACGCTCCTGTTTCATAAACAACTCCTCTCTCGATCAGTAAAATAATTTTTTTTTTTTTTTTTTTTTTTTTGCTCAGCTGATGATGCACTCGATGTTCGCTTACGTTACTCTTCTCTCCTCGTCTGTTCCTTCGTGTCGACGTTGCTTTTTCATAGTTTTTCCTTTCACTCAGAACTGCGCAAGCAGATTTCACTCAGGAAATCATGCTGATTTTGCGCTCTGCCGCTGCACTACTCTTTGACTCAAAGAAACAGCTGATTCTCAAGGTCGTTTCTGTTACTCTGTCCTTGCTTACCTAGACAAATAGAGACACTGCGCATAAATACATAGGGTAGATTTGAGGCACCCTGAAACCTCGCGAATCCTACAAAACAACAGTCAACAGTACTCTGCGGCAACGAGTTATATTTTTATCTAGAGTGGCAGTTAAAGGGGTAACCTGCGTAACCACCATGGGAGATTTTTAGCTTAGGTTTAAGCGAGTAATTTGTCCATTTATTTCCATGTATTTTGGTGCGGCGGCGGCGATGACGACGTACACGGGTACGAAACATGGCTCAGTCTCTGTTAGTTGCATCAAAATACATGGAAATAAGTGGAAAAAATTACTCGCTTAAACCTAACCTAAAAATCTCCCATGGTGGTTACGCAGGTAACCCATTAAACTATTACTCTAGATAAATGTATAGCTCGTTTGCTCTGCGGTAAAGCTTTGTGTTGAGTGGTGACGTTCGGTAAACACATAGGGATAGGCTGCGCTATCGTCTAACATGAGATACATTGAAAAATAAAAAAGTTCAGGTTCTACCGAATATATATGCTTTGAGAAGCTGTTGTAGGCATAGCTGTACCAAAGTTCTGCTACTAACAAGCATTCTTCCGTATTTTTATGCTAAAAATACTTTTGTTTTCTACTTTTTGGTCTTACACTCAATCTGCGATTCCCTCGATGATATAGGTTATACAACGCTTTTCAGCAGGGCCGTCTAGAGGGAGTTTAACGCCCGGAGAAAGAAAGATTAAAATGCCTTTACCATCCATGCATCACGAGCAGCAAAGATGGCCGACGACGGCATGCGACGAATTATAGGTACTTGCTCGGCGTTTCCTTTTCAGAATCCCAGCAAATCGACACAGAACGGAATATATTCACCATAGTAATCACAAACAATAACGAAAAAGTGAAATTTACCGGGACGAAAAAAACACACAGAATGTAAGTACTATGAGGAAGTAAGACGTTTGTTTACATTTTCTCTTACATTTTAAATTGCTGTCATCGGCCATCTTTTGATGCTCGTGATGCATGCATGCAGGATTGATTCGCCTTTTCAACTGCCATCTTAAACTTTCCCGGAAACGGCGTTTGTGGATTTACGAATGGGTTTTTAAACTGTTTAATGCTCTCACAATCAGTGTGATTTTCACGCGATCTTAAAACCGAAGCTACCCTCTTTATTGCTGTAGCAAAAGTATGCAACAGACCTATTGCTGAAACGAAAGTGATCCTCAAAACTTTATATCACAGGAGGAACCAAAAAACTGTTTTAATGCCTAACACAGGTCGTTGAAAAAGGGCGAAAATGATTTGTTCTAGTTTTTCAGTAGTCTTGGAAAAAGGGGGAAAATATTTTTTGAACTTTTTATAACGATCCACTTGGCTTTGAAGCAGTTCTTCAGTTCCTCCTGTGGCATGCATTTAGTTTTGCAGACTACGTTAATTTTTGCAATTATAGCGGTTCAGTTATTTTATCACTCCTAACAATCATTTCATTTTTGATTCCATATTTCTCACTTTAAACACCTTTTCTCTCTCAGTTTTCGAGTGCTCTCGATGCCTCTAGTTCTTAACGAGTACCGCGTACACTTTGATTCATTGGCAAATAAGCTTCATCTTCTCATGGTATAGCCAGCTTAAATTGATTACCTCGTTCGAGTGTTGTAACACTTCCCGATCGAGCGCTCTTTGAAACGCCTTCATTTCTTGAAAGTATGCAAAAACGATACGGCCGTTTAGGAATAGTCAATTTGCTGTCACTTGTCAGTACGAATAATTTATAACGATTCAATCGGTGCGTACCAGTTTGTAAGGCACCGCATGCAAGGGTTGTCACCCGAAATTTCAAGTTAATTTTCCCTGCGAGGAGTGAGTTTTATACTTTTTAATGGTCTCATCGTTATTTTCGCAGCATTTTACATCATAATTGATAGGCCATTTGTCTACACCAAAACCTTGCAAGAGCTTCATTGTTTTGAACGCAAAGTTCGTAATTTTTTTTGTTTTTGTTTTTTTGCCTATTCCCTTTTGAAAAATAAAAAAGGGCATTTTAGATATAGATTCAAAAATTCCTTTCGAATGTCCTCCGGATGTCCTGGGAACTTTGAACTAGTTTTTTTTTTTTTTTTTTTTTTTTTTTTTTTTTTTTTTTTTTTTTTTCTCTCCGGGATTTATGTCCATCGGATTGAAATATTAGTTTTACATCTATTTTAACAAACCTGCGTTTACAAACGAAACCGAAGAGTTCAACGCTTTCTTTCAGATTTTGTATCGTGCGTCACTGGTAGAAATCTCTTTCTGTGAGCGAAAGAAAAGAAGTGTCTCAGCATATTTCTAGCTAAAAACGGATCGAAACAAAACTGATGTATTCTTTCCAACGGGTTTCTTAGCTCGTTTCGACCTTCGGTCGTTCGCTCAACTTTGCTGTATCGTTTCGTTGTAAATCGACGCGCAACTCGCCTTTATTTTGATTCAAACCGTCGATAGTTTTCAAAACAAAACTCGACATGAACGCCACTTCTCTCGCCATCTCTTACGCTCATAGAGAGGTTGATTGACCCGCAATCCAAAATGTTTTCCCATCTTTTTCTCGGATTTCAATTTTGGTCTCGATATCGGTTTTTGCGGGGCAACGCTCTTACGGTTTTCCTTCAGTCTGCATTTCCGTTTCGTTTGGTCCACAGCTCGATCCGAGTCGTATACTGCGGGATTTTTCCGTTTTGGCGTTTTCAATTTTGCCCCGGTTTGACCGTGACTGTGTTTTTTTTTTTTGTTCTAATGTCTTAGCATTATGTTTTTTTCGTTGGCCTGTTTTCATCTCCCGAACATATTTTCGTGAAAAATAATTTTTCGTCTGTTTAAGTCCGCTTTTTTGGATCTCTAAGCCTTCGGCTTTTTTCCGTGTGGCGTCAATTTCCGTTAAGTTTTGTCCTTCCGCTCCCTACTTCCGGATTCCCATTTACAATCACTTATTCGTCCAAATGGAATTTTTCCCAAATTTTGAAATGTACTTTGACTATGTGGACTATTACGGTAAGAACTCTGATTGATTAATATCATTGCTCCGAGGGTAGAAGTCTTTTAATCATGAAAAATTTAAGTCATCTTCTCTTTCAAACAATTTAAATTCGCCTGAATAGGGCTCTTGCAAACTTTTGCTGATTCAAGTTTGCTGATCAGTTGATTCATGCATATCAACCTGTCAAAATGAGGATGAGTACACTAAAAAATCACGAAATTGACCCTCAGAATCGGGCTTAATGGCGGAGAGACGCAGGTATCATGGGAGATTTCTATGTCTGAATTGAGACATATCTCTGTGTTTTCGTAGAGAAAATGACATAATTGACAGGAATCTCCCATGATACCTGCGTTGAACCGGCATTACGATCTTGTCGTTATAGCTGCAGTTATGTGAGTTTATTACTGAATTTTAGACTTTCTTAGTGCGATTTTCGAGATTTTCGCTGGTCTTACCATCAGATTGGACTATTTATTTGATATAGCAAAAGTTTGCAAGAGCCCCATTATGGGCGGACCGTATGTTCTAATGTTGGGGAGGGAACTCGAGAAAATGCTTGATAAACATTTTTTTTCTTTTTTGCTTCTTTCTTTTCTGGAGCCCTTCTCCATCTAGAAGAGGGGGAGTAAGGAGTTAAGCTCTTTGTTTGCACCTCTTTTTTAACACTTTTCCAAAAAACAAAATCCCCCCCCCCTCGATCCGCCAGTGCCTTGATTCCTCTGCGCATAAAATCGGGGGCTATAAATTTGGAAATTCGGGAATTCTTCAGGAATTTGATCTCATCAGGGAATTTAGATATTACGCCAATTTCGTCAGAGAATTTGACTCTACAATTGACAACGTGTAATCAGTATTTATTGATTTTCTCCAAATTGTCTGACTTTAGTAGCGAAATGATGATTTTTTTTTTTTTTTTGCAAAGCCCAACGCTAAGTTATAAGGTTACTCGATTTTTATGCAAACCACGTAATATTGGATGCCGAGGAGAGTTGATTTCCTCAGTGTAACTTTATGTGAGTTTTAATAAATATTCGCTCGATTTCTTACCGACCTGGGGACTGCTTCATGTTTGCCATCAAAGGCTTACACGGTTATATTAACGTGGGTTCGGGCCTTCGGGGTGGACACAATTCTCTTTCATATCCATTTTTCAACTCCTCTCGGTCCTTTGCAAACCCGTGAGTTCTCTTGAGTGTTTTCTGATGACGCGGCAGTCCGCAACCACGCTGTACTTGTACTCTCATAAAGAATATATAACTTTAACAATTTAATACTTGAATAGCTGATGTTGTATTAGTGTTTTACCTTTGAGATCGTCGCTTAAAAAGTGTTGTGTTAGTTGCACTTTTTTTTGTTGTTGGTGGTGGTTGGGGGGGGGGGGTGTAACTGAACGAGGCTGATGCATAGCTGCTGTTTTTATGTTTAGGATATCCTAGAGTCATTGAAAGCTGCAATGCATTAAACTAAATCGGCAAACCAGTTTGGACTATATGCTGTACACATAAATCAAAATCCTCGATCAAACGATTAAAATTAGTAAATGAAAATGACGCACAGGAAATAGGCTAAACTGATTGGAGACGGCTCGATTTCGACCATGTTGCCGAATTTATCCGCGAGTTCTATGTTTTCCTCCCTGAAAAGCTAGAACAATTTGTTCCAAAATTTTAGTCGCCTATGTCAACTATCTATTTTTACGGCCCGTTATTGATCGTTAGAACTTGCCAAAAAAAAAACTGCTTTAACTGAATAAATAATTCACAATTTATTAATTTTGGTAGCTCTAGACCTTTTTATGATTCAATTTGAGTGGTATTTTTCGGCGTCAGCGAAAAGTCCTGATGTTACCCCGGAACTACCCTCAAATATTTTGTAAAAGTCCAATTTCGGTAAACGTTATTGTGTTAGTAAAATAGAAATATTCACCATGCAGGGTTAATCCTTTCGGTCAACTCTAGTCATAAATGGTGACAAGTTTCACATGAAGTCGCATGAATTTTCGAAAAAAAAATTTACTTGTACGTAAAATAATGAGAAAAAGCTACCCATCGGCTCATCACCAGCATCGGTTTCAGAGCGGTTAACCCTTTTACTTCTAGGTCACGAAAACAAATCTCCGCCAACTCGCTTAAATTCTGTGTGTAGTTAAATATTCCTACTCCGCGGTGTTGGTTTTGCCTATTCCGTTATTTGAAGGCGCTCCAAGATAAATATTTTGCAAACGCCAATATCTTGGTGTAGCTTAGCTTCTATCGATGAAAAATTGAAATGTTGTGAAGCAGTAATGGAATATTAATAGTAATGGAAACGAATATACACTCGGGAGTGGCATTGAGAGGGTTATGGTTATTATTGATTCTCTCATAATTCATGATCCCGAAAATGATTAATTTGTGACACATGCGTTTAAAGAGATTGATTAAAATACTATTGCGTAATAGCTAGCGCGGGTGCAGTGTTGCTGGGGAAAGCTTTATTTGTTTACAAAGGATATTTTTTGATTCCACTCGTCATAATTTCCATTCTCATTCTCTTCCTATGGGTTTTTTTTTTTTTTTTTTTTTTTTTTTTTTTTTTCCTTTCCTTATTATTATTCGGAAGGGAAGGGCCGGTGGGGTTTTAGAATCAACTCTTACTGTATATACATGTATTCTGAAACTGTAGTGATGACGCAAACTGCGCGAAGCCTCTTGTGTGCGTGCGCTGTAGTTAACGTCGGTGCTTATATTTTGAGGAGGGGTGCGCCGTCGTGCGAGTGCTTCAAGCTCTCGCTCCTGAAAATATCGGCTGGAGAGTGAAGGGTGAAAGGGAAATCTAGGACAGTCGGCGCGGCGCGAAAGCAGCCCTCAATTACCCTGGAACGAACGCAGGAAGAGGGGGAGGGAGGGAGAGAGAGAGAGAGAGAGAGAGAGAGAGAGAGAGAGAGAGAGAGAGAGAGAGAGAGAGAGAGAGAGAGAGAGAGAGAGAGAGAGAGAGAGAGAGAGAGAGAGCGAGAGAGAGAGAGAGAGAGAAAAGGGGGTGGTTATAGGCTCGCCGGGACTTGACCTATTTTCCGGGTCCTGCGCATAAAACTCAAGGCCACCGTAGACAGGTCAGGGGACAGGAGACGCTTTGAGCTCTTCGCTTCTCTGTGCTTCTCTCATCCCGATTCCGACGCAACCCCGTCGTATGTTGCGTATATCACGTTTGTAAGCCTGCCTCAAGCTATTCCAGGTCAGGTATCCAGATCATTTTTATTATTCATCTCATTCCTGCTCCTTTCTCAAGGGCTGCGCGCGCTCGCTTGCTTGCTCCGCGACCAACGCAGTGCGGTGCGGGTAAGGTGCGGCGAGGCGGAGAAATTTATCGACGCTGAGGTAATAAAAAAAAACCCTCTTAATTTTATCAGCCCCCTCCACAGCCTTTTTCCCTCCCTCCGCGTCCGAAATAAACTGCTCTTCCTACGTTCCGCTTGTTGTGTAGCGGCCCTCCACTACTGTTCGGGTCCGGTCCGTTCCTTCCCGTTTTCCTTTCTCTTGTCCCCTTGAAAATTCAGCAGCCCTGCGCAACAACTTTCTAATTTTATTCACAGGTCACGCGAACGAATGTTTATCTGTTCGTGGCATTGCAACACTGGAAGCCCTATTTTCAGGGGCAGTATTTGTATTAGGGTGTCTAACGTCAGAGAAAACCTGGAAGACCTCACGCAAAAAAAAAAAAAAACTCAATAAGTGACTTTACACTAACTTTTACATAGGAACTGAAAATTATCAATTAAATTTTCGCAGTTGAAAGGAAATTCCTTTTTGGGACCACCAGAACTTTTACTGCAGGGGCGTCATTTCAAGTTCGGCTTGGGGGGGGGGGGCAAAAATCTTATTACTTTTTTTTTTTTTTTTTTTTTTTGCTCGTCATTATAATTTCGGCTTGGAGGGGGCAAAAATCGGATAACCTCTTTTTTTTTTTTTCTTCTTCTTTTTTTTTTTTCCTCATCAGTATAATTTTAGAGCTAAAGAGCCGTCTTTTGGGGGCAATAATCGGATGACCTTTTTTTTTTTGCTCATCAATGTAATTCGTGCCAGTTTTTGAGCCTGACTTCAAATCCTTGGGGGGGGCAATCCCCCCCAGCCCCCCTAAATGACGCCCATGTTTTACTGTGCCATTAGAACGTTCTGATAATTTACTAGGAAGAATCGTTGCATTGATAAGAATTCTGGTTATTGTAACGTAAAAGGGATTTCTTATTAGTCCATATTTAATAGTACGTTCCTTAATTCCAAAAAGAACTAATTTATTCACTGTGCAAGATTGTGGGGGAGTATGCAGAACTATCAGGGAATTTAGATCGTTGTCCAGCTTCATCAGGGAATTTGAAGCTGAAACTTGGGAACCAACTCAGTGTCTTGAAGTGTGTTTTCCTGTTGGAATTCCGGAACGTATTATTAACTATGGACTTACAAGAAATTGATTGATTCAACGATTCTTTCTCGTGAATTATCAGAATTCAGGAAAGTCGATTGGATCGATGAGAAGTATTGAAAATTCCAATGATTCAAAAATAATTTTCTTTTCAGCCCGTATGAAGTGTTTGTTTTTTAGAACATTTTTACGGGGCGTTTGGCTGTCAGGCTAACAGTGGCGGCTCGTGCAATTTGGCAACAATGTTTTGCCTCCATTTGAATCTATGTAAAACAATCGATTGTTGATAAAACAGCGCTTCGCCATCAAATCGATTTTTTAACATAAAATCAAATTGAAGAAAAACAGTTTTGTCACAGTGTGCATGAGCCGCCACTGCAGGCTGATCAAATGTCATCAGACAGCCGACAGCCGTGCTTAATATTTCAGCTTTTAAGGTGAATCGTTTTGTTTCCAAATCTGCAATACTCAATGCAACGTTTTCGTCACTGTGCAATGTTTTATGTGTCATATAAGAAGCCCTATCGCATGAAATTTTACTCAACATTTCTTTATAATAAAAAAAGCTATATTATTTAGCGAATGTTTGGTGACAAAAGATTGGAAAATTAGGTGCATTAGATTCTATTAAAACTCAGAAACTGGTGAGAGAAATCAGAAAAAAAAACACTTTCGTAGCGCTGTCAAAACCTTTGGTACCAAACACTGGCGCAACCAGGATCTCTTCTAACTTTCTCATTTCGCATTTGAATGTATAAGTAGGAAAAGGACAGAAAGAGGGGTTTTATTCCCTTGTCCATCCTTGTCTAACATACGTTTTTTAATGGTGAAAAGAGAGAGATGAAGAAACTCTCGGTGCGCTACTGGTACCAAAATACTTTAGTTGAGCCAATCAAAATCTCCGGTTTACTCAGCCAAATCTCTCGGGTTATAGCTCTCTGCTAAAATATTTCGCTGGGTCATTTTTCTACCAATGGTTTTGTCAGCGCTATACCAACACCAAAGCCTTGTTTCTGTTCTTTTCTGTGTGGACCAGTGGCGGCAAGTGCAATGTGGCAACAACGGAGTCTCTCCATTTAAACCTCCGTAAAATAATCGATCTACAGGGTATTCACTGGATCCCTCAGTAATCGATACTTTTGCACAGGTTCGAATGACAGAAAATATGGTCGCCAAATATCACGAGCCACCACTGGAGACCAAAATCGTGAAAACGTTGCATTCAGTGGAGTATAGCGTGCAATGTAACAACGTTGTATTATGTCCATTTATAAACGCATGACAAATATCGAACTATTGGGTGTTCGGTGAACACCTTCGCATTCGAGCTTTTACATGGACTTTAATGGACACAATACAACGTTGCCACATTGCACGCTACGCCCGCTGGTTGCATTGAATGTTGCAAGTTTTGAAACCAAACCAGTCAGGTATTTTACTATACTCATTTGTCTTTTGGGAAAAGAGCTGACACAGTTGATAGTTTCTCGGTATAAATATCTTTGAGCTGGGGAAGTTAAATATGGCAGCGCTGACTAAGACCAGTGCGGCAAGCGCCAATGTTGGGCCGGTGATTCGCGATAGTCGTAAGCCTCTGGAAGTAATTGCGCACTGACTGGGGGAATGGAGGGATTGGAAGGGGAGGGATGGAGAGGAGAGGGGGGCAAAGGGGACAGAGGGGGTTGCAGATAGGTGGAGAGAGGAGGTCCGCCACCGCGCAGTCGCAGTTACTTGACACGGTGGAGCCAGTCAGAAGATTCATTAATGATAAAGTTACGAATCATATGTCAGGGCGAACTACTTGCTTTTTTTTCTCTCTTTTTTTTTCCTTCAAAAATTGTACTCTTCATTGCGGACCGACTGGACTTGCCAGCGCCGTAAACTGCGCTAACAGGTCTTCGTGCAACTCCACTCTTCGCCTTGTTGCCTCTTCGATTCGTAGCCATTTGATCATTTTCTACGAGAGATCTTATCACAGTTATCACCGTGTCTCCATTTTTCATCCTCACAAGGAGAAAAAAAGTCGGTTATGAGAACTGAACTTCGGCTCATATGGAACACCAAGGTGTTCGGTTACTGTAACCAAAGTTTTCGGTTGTGCGTACCGAACTTCAGTTAGGAGTACTGAAGGTTTCGGTAAGTGTGACTAATACTATGACCCACATTTCGTTCCAACTGAACCACATCGGTACTCCTAACTGAAAACTTCGGTTACTGTAACCAAACACCCTCGGTGTTCCATGTGAACCGAAGTTTTTTTCTCCGTGCACTGTGCAAGCTTCCAAAGTTTCAATCGAAACCCTGATATTTTTACTAGCTGGTAAAAAGATACCTGGCCGGAGTATGCAATACGCAACGCACCAGATACATGTGTCGAATCTTATATTATGTGTTACGTATTGCATACCAGTGGCGGCTCGTGACTGAAAAATTTGGTGTAGTTGTGGGGGGACTCGGAGGACGCTCCCAGAAGGAAGGGGGTTTGGGGATCCTCCCGCGGAAAGTTTTCGAAAATTTGACCTGCCTCAGATTTAATTTTAAGCTTGTTTTAACTATTTCGTGACACGAAAGTTCTCCTGTGACATTATATTCGGTGCTCCTTTTTTTCTTTTCCCCCTTTAATTTCTCCAAAATACCAATCATTTTTAATCAAGAGCGACCATTATCTTTGCTGATTTGAAAAAAAAAAAAAAATAAAACAATCCTTGAAAAAGTAGGTGTAGTGCCACTACACTAACTACACCTGACGAGCCGCCACTGTTGCATACCCTGGCCAGGTATCTTGAATGTCTCTGCTAGTACGTTGAGCACTCATTTCAGTCTTATCCAAACCCTCTCGGTTAGGAAGATTATGGACCTGAAAACCCTGGCAAAGTCGGGAAAAATTGTGATTAAAAACAGCTACATGGGACTCACATGTTGACCCGCTTATTCAACGGTCGTCTTTGAATTTTGTTAAACATAAAAATACAGTTTGCGTGTGGATGTTGAGTCTTTTCGGTGCTTTCATTGTTATATGCTATCTTTCATCATATCATCTTTTCATGAGGTATTGGACCTCCATAACTCTGTTGCAAAATTTTGGAACAGAACCTTTAAAAACTGCCATTATAAGCGGCTGCTGCCAGTCAGAAAACACATGTGGGAGGGTACACTTATTCAGTGGCGCACCCAGGAATTTTTTATGGGGGGGGCGGGCTAAAAATTCAAAGCTTCTTGAAATTTTTTTTTAGCATCACAAAATTTAGAGTGCGGCGTTCAGTTATAGACCAGCCCGGAAATTTACTCTGGGTTAGGGGGGGGGGGGGGGTGCTTTAGCCTGATATCCCCCCCCCCCCCCTGGGTGCGTCACTGCACTTATTACCGCTTATTACGCACAGAAGACCCCATTTCGAAGTTTTTGTGGATTTTTGAGCGAGTCCACGGATTTTCCGATTTTCACTGTATAACCAAATTCACAAGTGTGCTATATGTTTTGATTCAGTTAAGTATCCGCGAAACAGCAGCTCTGAATTCTTATTTAAACATCGGTTAAATCAGTGGTGCGCTCAATTCGGCAACGTCACAGTACGGCCATTCAAACCCATTAAAAAGATCGAACTCCTGGGTGTGCGGTGATCACCTTCACATTCGACCTTTTACATGGGTATAAATGGACAAAATACCACGTCTTCAAATGCACGCTACGTTACTGGTTCAAATGGTTTGATTTTCAAAATCTCGCTCTTCTTTGCTCATACCTTTTTAGCCTGAGGATCTTCTACTGAAATCCCCTGCTTTGGTGACGCGTTTGTTTTCAACGCTGAACGGGATTTTACGTCTCGTTTTCAGCCGTTTCAGTCTGTACGGAGCCGAGTGCCGTGTAGTGGTGCGCGGCGAGCAAACGGGCGTGCTGCCGCGGCGCGGAGTTTCGTGCGGTGGAGCAGTGGCTTGATGGCTCAGTGACTTAGTGGCTCTGCGGTTCTGTAGCTTGGCCCTGGCCCCGTTTAGTATTACTTGCTCACGGTGCCATTGCCGCCTGTTGCTAAGTTGCAATGCTGCCAAATCGATGTAATGGACTGTATTCTGTTTAATTGAAACGATATATATATTTATATATCGATCGAATTTAACTTTTGGTTCCAAATAATATGAAATGGAAAGTTTTATTTGTCATTTTTCGAAACCTTTCGAAACACAGCTAGAAAGAAACTTTTCATGTTTCATCGGGGTTATTATTGCTACCATATCGTTGAAATTGATTCCACACCTCCCAAAATATGTATGGATATCAGAGTTGAGCAAATGGGCGTGGTAATCGATTACACGATTACCAAGTAATCGTAATCGTCGTTTTTTTCGGAGGGTGATTTTGTGGTAATCAGGGCTAAATTTTTACAAGCCACCCATCATATTAGTTGCAGAATAATTAGATATACTCTAAAATACCCTAAAGATTACTATTTATCTGTGAAAAATGCGTTTAGTTACCATCGAAAGGTTTGACGATTACCGATTACCCAGCAATCGTGTAATCGATTAAAATCCTATTTGCCCAACTCTGATGGATATATATAGTTCCACTGTATCAGGACTTTTCGCTGACACCAAGAATCGTCTTATAAGTTGTGTAATAAGAACGTTTAAAGCTGCAAAAAGAACGTATATGTATGTCTGCCAAAATTCTTCCCTTTAGCAAGTTATTAAATAACCGTTTTTTTAATGATGTATTGAAATCACTCTATGCTGGCGAAGAATCAATAGGTCATTTCGCCTTTTTGACTCTAAACAAGCTGTTTAACTTCAACGATTCATTAATTGTACGATCTGTTACTGTCCGAGACAAATAGAGACTCAGCACAAAGCTTATTGTGACAGGTGTCCAATTTTCATGTTCTTTGATTGGGGCTTTTCGAAGCAACATCCAACTGTCGCCTACTTTGTTGAGTGGTGGACATAGATTAGGGTTTCTCCATCGCATAAATTGATGCTTTTTTGACATAAAAATGGTTTCCGATTAATTGTTTCCATTTCGTATGCCTTAATTGATCGAAATTTTGACTTCGAAGTGAAATTTCAGGTAGATTTTGATTAGATCAATGCTCAACAATCGGCGACAGTTGGCTGTTGTTTTGTTGAGCCCCCGAACGATAATGAACTTAGTTTATTTACCTCACATTCATAACGCAGGAATCATATCATGGGGTGGGTCTCTGTTTATCTTTAGTTTTTGTCGAACTTGATGGTAAAGCCCCTTTAATAGAAATATTCATTATTTTCAGTCAATTTAGTAGCTTTAGAACTTTTAATGATGCAATTTAAGAGCAGAGTCCTGGGGAAGAACTATTAAAATGTCGCTAAACCCTATTTTTGTTTTTAATCTGATGAAAAGGGGAAAATGACGATTGAAGGTTATTCTTCTTTATAAGAATCAATGAATTTCCGTCCACTAAATTATGTGTTTCTGTCGATCTCAATTCAATTTGTAATTTCGCGTATCCCGTTATAGAAGACCATGGAAACTTAAATTTTGATTTTTGTGTCATTAATCGTTTTTCCTTGGACTCTTCAATTTCTATGATATTTTTCGGCGTTAGTGGATCCTGTTACCGCAATGGAATTACCCGTATCTGTACTTTTCTTCCTTGGATCAGCTTAACTATTCCCGTCCATCTATAATTTTTTGCATTGAAAAAAAAATCTTAAAGTCTAATAACATTACTAGAATTACAACGATTTGTCACCCAAGGAGTTTTTTGTATTTTTACCAGAAAATTTTGATACTTCTATGAGAATGTGGTAATAGTACCAGCCTTCCCTCCAAGTTTTCAAGAAGTTGGTTTCAGATACTGAATTCCCTAGTCGACATCTCGATATATTTTTGGAATTATTTATATTCCTTTTTTTCCGTGAGATGCATTTTTGGTTGTAGTTTCGACTTGATCTCTGCCACAATTGAATGCCAATTCACTTTGATGAACCAATTTTTTCTCCAAAGAATAAAGTTAAGATTTTATTTACACGTATAATTTTACTTTGTTCTTTACGTCTCTTCATTTACTACTCCGAGAACCGTATATTTTCCCTCCTAAAAAATTCTTTGAAATTCTATTTTTCACTTTTTCCGTTAACTGTGACTCTTCCTGAGTTTAGAAAGTATAGTTCCTTTGAAACATAATAATTAGTATGAATTTTTCGTTGTGAAATTGCCAAATCTCCATTTGATAACACTCCCAAGAGCGAATTCCAAAGATTATGTGTTTTTAAGAAATAAGGGCTTGCGTCGATGCAGAAAACCGAACCTAACCTAACCTATATAGTTCTACTAAAATAATCGCAAGTCAGAAAAACACAAATAAAAATGAGAAAATTTACGCATAACATTACTCACCTTAGAAAGTAGGTCAGTTGCCCTTGAAAATTGTATTCTTCTTTGTAAGCGAGGCAGTGTTCAAAACGTCGATACATTGTTCATTTTCAGTCGATAAAGTGTCACCTGCCGCCGTAATCGTTGCGGTGCGTTGTGGGGTGGGGTGGGGTGGGGGTTTGAACAACATCCGTCACTTTTTTCCTTTGACAGCGTGGCTGAACTGTTTTTAGTCGCTTAGTACTGGCCAATCCAATTATCTTGTTCTAGTACGAATACATTCTCTGTATTAAAGTCACCACCGAATGTTCATGATGCACATCCATCAACTCATCGTCTGCCGAGCGCATGTTGGTCTTCCCTAGGGTGATGCTCTTTTTGTTGGGCACCGCGCCGGCTGAAGAATTGTCTATGGGTGGAAAAAACTTCCGAACCAAATTTCATGGGGAGGGGACCTTTGATTTTTGTAAATTGTTCCTTTTTTTTTTTTTTTTTTTTTTTTAATAGAAAATTGGCCTATTAATTATGTGGAAATTATGGAATTTGAATGCTTGCATTAGTAAAGGACAGAGACAGGAGCCAAAGTCACGTGATGGTCCCCTGCTACCTTTTTTTAACACATGTGTTCAAATGGAAGTAGTGAGAGAAAGACACATGCCTGTATCCGCCGTTGACTCAACAGTATGCGACTGTTGGTTGCTGTCCCGATGAGTCTCGAGACCAAATTTGAGTCGGAAAGAGGGACACCTGCGTTGCTACAAGCTTTGCGCTGGGTCTCTGTTTGCCTTTGATACTGAACGGCAAATAGAAGCTGAAAGATCAGCATTTCCAACGAAAAATGAACGAGAGTGTCGTGGTATGTGTGACTGAAGGCGGATCCAGCAATCTGGCAATTGTGGATTCTTCCCATTTGAATGTATGGAAAACAATCGTTTAGTAGAAAGGCCATGGCCCCCTCAAGTTTCGATTGTTTCTCATACGTTCAAATGGAAAGAAAGCATGGTTGCCAAATTGCTAAATCCGCCCATGATGTGTGTGACCCAGAAATTGCAAAGAATAAGGTGGTCGTGCTATGAATGTTGACGCGTACATCGGTTTCAGAGACACATAGAGACCCACCTCGAAACTTGCGACAGGTGTCCACTGTCCAATTATCCAGCTCAAATTTGGTCGAGACTCGTCGAAACAACAGTCGCCTGCCGTGGGTGGATGGACATAGGTCAGGTTTTCTTCATGGTTTAAATTTACATTTTTTTAGACAGAATAGCGGTTTCAGATGAATTACATAATATTCCAAAATCATGTTGACAGAATAACGGTTTCTGATCAATTAATTTAAAATCATGTGCTACAATGAATTGAAAAACCTAGAAGCGATATTTCAGGTAGATTTCGATTGGAGCAATTTTAACCACTCAACAGTAGGCGACTGTTTGCTGTTGTATTGTTGAGTCCCCGAACAAAAATTAACTTATTTTACTTGTCTCACTTTCATAAAGTACAGGAAGCAAAGCGTGTGCTGGGTCCTATTTGTCTCTGATCGGCATAAGAGTAAAAGATCCCTCTAAGATCAGCAGTATTATCGTTTACTTTTATGACAAGTGTCCATGAAACACGCTTTTGCTCAAGAATTGTGTGACTGGACTATTGCTATGGTAATCATAGTTAAACTGTCTGTTTTTAATAGCTACCAATGAGAGGTTGTTTCAGAGGTGTTGGCGCATCTAGACCGATAATCTTTGGAATTTGTCAACATTATTTCTCATGCAACGAAGGGAAAATTAACGAAAAAGAATTTATCCGTAGGCTCTGTAGCTATTCTTTGAGGAACGCTTTTAAATCAAAAGTTTTAAGTCTAAGGCAAGTTTTGTTTTGATTTGAAGGAGTAAAAATTGGAAATTCGCCAAAGATTAAGGGGCTAGGTGCTCCTAGTCTCTACGAAATTATAGTAAAAGGGAAACTGAATTTTGGTTACCGTAAGAACGGGCAAGTCTTAGAGTCTAACATTGCTCGACCAATAGCGTTACTTCTGGACAGTCTTAGACTAGGCTTGTGCGATGTCCAGTTTTGTGCATCGAAGTTCGATGTCCAAAAAACATCGAAATTTTATCGATGCGCATCGAAACAAATTTTAACAAATCAAAACTGAGAAATCACTGGAAATCATGAATCATCTTTATGCTTTCGGGATGGTCTAAGAGGGAAAAAACGATCCCTAAGTCTGTTTTTAGTAAAAATGTCGATAAATAACGAGTTTCGATGCATCGATTGACATTATCATTAGCATCGAGCCCATTCGATGCAAGGAAAACATCGAAACTTCTATCGATGCATTGAACATCGCCCAGGCTTAGACTCTTATCTATCGGTTTAACGTTAAAGTAAATAATCAGCCCGCAGAACCAAAGTACGGTTTATCAACGCTAGTTGTGCTGGTGGCCGCTCATTCAGCATCACGGCGCTCGCTGCCTCGTTTCGATTACGGCGAGCCAAGCCGAGCGCCCGCCCGCGCCGCGCCAAGCCGAACCCGTTTGTGTAAGCAACTTTGTCAGCCGAATCCAATTCTGTTTTAGTTGCGTCACTTAATGTCTGCTTAAATTAACAAATCCTCTTTCTGTCTTTGTTGGTACGTGTCCCTCTCTTTTTTTGTTTCGCCCCTCACTCCCTTGCCCGTGCACTTGACTTACTTACTGTTAGTCTCTCCATGCTGCTGTTCTTAGTCGCACCACTCTGTCGAGGACCCAATCTGTCAAGGCTCTGATCCTAGAATTTGCCCAGCCTCAAGGAAAAACATCTGAAAGACTGTCATTTGACTGTTTTTGGCGTAAAAGTGGTACGGGGGGGGGCAAAAAAGACCCCAAACGGTTTTTCACTTCGCAGGCTTGCAATGAGTGTCCCCCCCTCTTTTTTCCATTTAACCCATGTATGCCCAGCCCATTGGGTCGTCAACGACCCACTTAAATTGGTGTTTTTTTTTTTTTTTTTTTTTTTTAACAACCAAATTACAGTAATTTTAGGCCAATTTTACTCAATAATCAATGTCGTGATATTTCTGCACCTATAATTCAGCTGGATCAGAAAATTTCACAAGTTTTAAATTTTTTAACTCTAAGATGGTGTTTTTTGAGAAAAACACCAAAGAACACCCAACATGCTCAAATAAAGTTGGGCGTGTATGGGTTAAGCACCTGCATCGTATCGAATATTTTGAGACCAGTATTCATTTTGTGTTGATAACGACATATTTTAAGACATTTACAGCTATTTGTCGAAAAAAACGTAAACAATATGGGAAAAAAATTATCTAATTTTTTTGCTTTTTTATGTTCTTTGACATTAGAATACGAAGAAATGACCCAATGATCTTTGACGACGTAAAATTCCCTAAAAAATCATTCATTGAACCAGTTTTTATTTATAACCTAAGAGGCTCGTAAATAACCTAATGAAAGTCTAATGATAGTACTAAATCCTATAGAACATATACTAATAGTAAAATTTATGTCCAAAAAACGTGAAAATTGTCATGAAGGTCGGCAATACCCCCCTTCCTCTTATCTGTGTATAAATAGGTCATTTTTGAGCGCCCAATTATAATTTGTTTGCCCACTCGTTTGTGGTGCTCAAAAATGGCCTATTTAAGAGAAGACGTTTGAGACCCAATCAAAATGGGTAAAACTTTCGACCTAGAGGACCATACCTCAGCAAATTCTCACCGCATTGGTTTATCTAACTTCCACAAGTGCACGGTTTGCTGTTTGGCCCTTGACTTCATGGTTCTTTGCGACACAAGTTATGATACCTTTTTTTTTTTTTTTTTTTTTTCAAAATCCATGAATTTGGTGTCTCTTCTACCCGTAAGGTATATTTGAAGCTGGAATACACAATTTTTGCAGTTACATAGATTAGCAACACGTTGTGCGGGGGGGGGGGGGTTGAAATTTTTGATTTCTCTTTTTTTTGTCTCTAGAAACAAATGAAAATGCATGGCAGGCATCTCATTACTCGAAACAAGTCTTCTGAAGAAAGGGGGGGGGGGGTGAATTATGAATCTGATACAAATTCGGGAAATATGGGTCCATACACGGGATTTCGAAAAGAAAAAAAAAAAAATAGGAGACGGGTCACAAGTGAGTTTATGAGTCGCGGTACCAATCGAATGGTGTCTGCGCAATGCGTGTGCGTTGCAGAATTAGCCCGCTCGAGCGCTGGCGTCGCATTAGCTGCGATTCGGAACGATACGATGCGATACGAATTATTATGATGCGATAGGTCGCGATCTGCTATGCGCGCGTTTTTACCTTAAAACCTCGGCGGCTTGTCGATTCGCATGTGTATTTTCCGCGAAGGTCATAACGGTGCTTCTCAGCTCTTGAATGAGCCGGCCCAGAGGAGATGTGCCAATTATGAAGATGGGAAGGGGGAGAGGAAGGAAGAGGGGAGAGGGGAGGCGGTTTATTATATAATATTGAAACCGAAAGTGGTGCTAAGTTCTACTGACCCAGTTACACACTAACAATGGCCTCATTTTTTAGTCCCCCCCTCCTCCTCCCAACACATCCCTCTCCTCTGCCCTCTGCGTCCCTTCCTTCTCAATGGACGCTGTAAAAATATTGCTTGGATAATATTTCAATGTTATGTCGAAGTAGTTGATTCTCTCTCCCTCTCCCCCTCTCTATCTCTCTCCTCTCTCTCTCTCTCTCTCTCTCTCTCTCTCTCTCTCTCTCTCTCTCTCTCTCTCTCTCTCTCTCTCTCTCTCTTTCTCTCGCCTCTCTTTCTTTTCCTCCCCAGGCTTATGCAGTCCGAGTTTCAATACACTCGAGACAGCAGCCCGGAAAGGAGAAAGTTCTTTGCTCTTTTCTCTCTCTCCAAAAATTTCTCTCCTCTATTATTCGTATTATTACGTTGCCTTATGTCTAAACTATTATTAATTACTTCGCTTATTGCTGCTCATTATCATTCTCTCATCTCATGCGTTTGTGTTTCTCAACCTGTTATCTAACAAACATTCTTCAATACTTTTCCTTTCTTATATTCCTTTTGCTCTTTTTCAAAACTGTATTTTGTATTTCTCTCTTTTTGTCAACCGAGTTACTTGTCACCTTAGCCCATCTTAACTCTCCACCCCCTCTCTCTCTTCCACACCCCTCCCCTCCTGCTCCTCACCCTTACAGCACCACACCCGTTTTAACTGTTGAGCGTTCGACTATGTAAGTACAATGCACACGTACACGGACGGATGGTGCGGTGCACGGATATTGACGAGTTTGCATGGATAACTCGGTAAAGAAATGACTTCTCGTTCGGCTAATGCTTTTGTCTCTAAGCTATTTTATGGCTTCTCGATTGTGTAACCCGTCTGTCTGCCGCGATAATAATTTAAGCGAACAAGCCCATGAGTACGAGTCCTCGTGGACGAGCAGTCCAAATTTAGAGACAACTCAGTTTTTACGAGACTTCTTCCCTGCATATCATAGAATGCTCGTACTATATGTGTGTACTACTTTTGGTCGTTGAATGTTGATTTTATGGGGGGGGGGGGGTCGCCGTTAGAACTTACTCTGAGAAAAATCGGTGGCGAAAACGGCCGTGCGAATGATCGGATAGATCCGGAAAATAAATTCTGATGTTAGTTCAGAATATAAATTCTGGTCGGAAAAGCAAGAATTTTTTCATGCCAGAAATTTTATATCTCTTGAAATCGCTTGATTTTTTTTTTTTTTTTTTTTTTTTTTTTAATTTTTAGAAACTCTGGCCTATGGTTTTCTGCAATGTTAATGAAAAGAATCTTTTGCTTTATTAGAAATAATTTCCGGAGATTTCTAGAAGAATTTCTGGCATGGAGAAATTCTTGCCTTTTCGACCCTTATTTCTCTCCATAAATGTTATAATTTCTTTTCGGAGACTGTTTAGTCGTTTGCTGTACCTTTTGCACAAGAATTTTTTTCTCCGTGTGTTGTGGGAATATGCATCATACAGGGTGTCCCTAGGTCCTGGGTTATACCGACAAACTTCCAGCGTCGATTATTTAGTTTTAAATTTGAATTAATTTTTCCTTTGAACATGGATCCGAAAATGTCCCCCTTTTAAGCTAGAGCCACTTGTAAGTTTGACTATAAAATGTATTTTCTGTTCAAATTGTACATTTGAAGTCAGAAATTTTATGATATGGAAAGGAAATTTGAAAACTAAATGAAAGACACTCAAATGAGAAAAATCTTTTGAAACATTTTTAGTCTCTAGCATTTTTTCGCTATGACCCGTTTTACGGGAGATTGTCGTTGTTCAACGTGGGATACTCAGCTCCATTGCCACAGTGGGCGTCACGAAAAAGCAGTGGAGTGGCCTCAGGCCTCAGGCCTTACTATATGCTACCATTTATACAAATTTACCGGAGGGAAACCTCTGGATCCTCCCTCTACCGGGGGTGTCCCATCAATCCCTTATACACATATACACCCAAAAATGTCCTGTTTTTGTCGGAGGGTATCTGGTAACTAGGCGGTTTGGGGGGGGGGGCAATAATTAGAGATTGTGGCTTTGGCATTTTTTTTCTTTTTTTTCTTTTAAATTGTATGTAAGAAAGAAGTATTTACCTATTACCGTACTGCTGATACGAACTTTAAACACCCGCACCTATGTGTAATACACATAGGTGCGGGTGTATACACATTGTGTATATACGTTTTAAGAGCTTAATTGATTGATAGCAACCAAAAAAAAAAAAAAAAAAAAAAAAAAAAAAAAAAAATCTGCCACTTTTTTCTAGTTCCCTCAATGTTGACCCCCAAAAGCAGCCCATACTGGTAACCTTTTTGTCCCGACCAAATGTGATCTTGCTATTATAAAGGGATGCCTGTCACAAGCTTTATGCCGTGTGTAAATGTATATTTGTATCTGATTTCCCTATAACTATTTTCATCTCCTTTCTACCCAGGTTCAGGGGCGGACTGGCTCTATCTACACATTTCCTAGGCGGGTAAGCTCACTAAGGGACCCCCTACCTTGATGTTGGGCCCCCAACGCCCATGTGGGGCCCTTACTTACCGACAAAGGAGCCCCTTTGCGCTGATCCGAGGGCTCCCATAAGTACATTGATATAATGGAGCCCCTATTCACACTGATCCTGGGCCCCTACATACCGATAAAGGGGCCAAAGCGTACTGATACAAACCAGATTTATTATTAGTTCCTCTCATCTATTTTCCCCGTTTTCATCTTCATTGTAGCACGACTTTCATGCAATTTGGGGGCCCCCTGTAAGTTTGATCGGGCAAAGATAGGCGGGAATGCTCGCCCACCCGCCTTGGGCCAGTCCACCCCCTGCCGGAGTTCACGCTGAAATTATTTTTTAAACTTCCTTTTTTTTTTGAGGATTTATTAGCTTATGCTCCTGATCAGAGCCTACAGCCACATATAGACAAATTGAGAGAAGATGTGTTTTTTGTTTATTGTCAGAAGACACCGGAGACTTGAAACATCCATGGTTAGCACTCAGATGTCCACCGTAATCTTTGCCGTGGACCCACTTTAAAGGAGACTGAGCGACATTTTTAAACTTTGGCAACCTTGACTTGAAGTTTGTTGAACGTTGAGTTGTCGAATGAAAGGAATGGGGGAAGCGAGCGGATAAGCTGGAAGCTCCAGCTCCAACGCCATGCCCCATGTTCTAGCCCACAGTCCGTGGCCCATCCGTGGTCGCATCCTTCCTCGGATGTTCACCGAAACGTGCCGGTCGTGATTTCGTTTCGAGGTAATTGGAAGAGAATTGTCCGTAGGGGGAATTAGGAGTGTGGGTAAGAGCGGGGGGGGGGGGGTGAGAGGGCAGGGGAGACATCGAGGGGGTGTTCTTTGGGTTCAGGTATACCGCGGGACGCTTAACGTCGCGTCGGCCCCCGTCGGTAAGTTTCCGTGCTCGTTACAGTGTCTGGATTTCTCCGGGGGGGGGGGGGGAGACTACATTGACCATTCATCGTTAACGTCTGATGATCAACGTAACGCTCCGATGCCAAGTTGAAGGCGGAATTGCTTGTCCCGCGTTTTAGTCGGGTCCATTAAACCCTCATTGCAAAGCATTTTCAAAAATTATGAACTTTTACTTGGATCGGTTGCAAACTTTAGCTACCGCAATAGAGAGGGGCAATTCTGGTGTAAAACACTTTGATATTTACGTTAGGAGCACTATAAAGATCCTGAATTGACTCACTACGGGGGAGTCCCATCTAATCGTCATAGTTAATTGGTATGCTGAGAAAAGTGATTCATCATACATCGATGATTCCACCGGTTGACGAAAATATTACCCGGTCCAGCTCAGCATTATAATATACTATTATAACGCATGGGAATACTCTTATCTGTAATATTTTTTCAACCGATGATGAGGCCATCGATGAAAAGTGAAATTCTATTAAATTTTAAAATCAGCGGGTTTTTTTCTCGGTGGATGCAAATATTATACAGGTGAGAGTATTTTCGTGGGTTATATAGTCACGCTACTAATCGGGACTCTTGAGTTTTATTCTTTTTGTCAACCCGTTGAATCAGCGGTGAGTTAAAACATTCCTTTTAAGATCGCCGCAAAATGGCAGGCCTAGTCATAAGTCATATGAACATTCTTCTGTTCTATTTAGCGCCTCCGCGTCCCTTCTTTTGTTGCCAGCTGTTCTCTCGGCTTGGGGCGTAAAATAAATTATTAGATTTAATTCCTTAATTTGCTGACAATCTCTCACCGAAGAATGAATTGAAGTAAAAACTTTACTTTGAATGAAAGGATATAACGTGACAGTATATCTCATATGAATGTCAAATGATTTTGATTTACTGAGTTTGGATACTATTCCCGTAATTTGTCAGTCATTCCATATTTGGCAACGTCGGGTCTCGCTACCCGACGCGACGGGCCGAATAGAGTCCCTTTTCCACTGTTCTTGGAGTGCAGCGCGCAGGCGTGGAGCGGCCCAACCGAGAGCTTGAAGTCCGCGCTCTATGCGTTCGGTTCGCCTGCCAGTGATTCCATAAATCCATAAATCATTGAACTCAGTTAATGAGACCTGTAAATGGTTTACTCTTGTCTATTCTTGAACAGTTTTTTTTTTTTTTTTTTTTCGAAAAGTTGTGGGTGAGAAAGTTCATAGCTTTTGTTGCGTACCGTTTTGTCTATGTCTATTAAGTTGTGTTGGTGGTGCCATAATATAGCGCACAGAAATTTGAAGGCTTTACTTTAAAACTTTCGAAATTCGTTCATGTAATTTTTATGGGGAAAAGGAAAATAACGAGTTAAGAGTGTTTTAATGGTCGGGAATTTTCCTAGCTGTGTAAATTCTCAAGTGGGAATGATCCCAGTTTAGTAAATTCCCAACTGAGTACCGCTAGTCTTCATCTCCATAACCGTCCACTGCTTGTTTTCTTTGATGGTCTCTCTCTCACAGGGGAAATATCAATCTGCTTGTCTTTAAAAACCCATATCTTTAGAAGAGACAGAAATGTTGAAAGAATATGAATTTTAGAGGGCGCATGAGCAAGATTGGGGGACAGGAGCAAATAACGCAAGACGAAGTCTGGTTTTTTTTTCTTGACGATTCATAATAGCATTTAATTTCGAAAATTTAACAAGCTATTGAAAACATTAGTTTATTAGGTTTTAAGAAGAAAAAGTAAAAAAAAATTGGAAGTAGACTTTTACCTACTTAAGAGAGCACATTCCCAATTTGGGAATACTCCCAAGAAAGAAAATCCCTGGGAATTTAGAAGCACTACGAAGGAGCCCTGCCTTACTGAATTATTTTCTAAATCCTCAAAGTCGAAGTCGTTTCTACGTTTTTAGAGACAATTCCTTTGAGTCCTCTTTTTTGGACGTTTACTTCTTTTTTTTTAAAGTTTTGTGAACTGTGAAGTCGTTGTCTTATTTGTTAGTCTAATAATTACTGCTAGAGATATTCGCTTTTGCGGGGGCAGCGCACGGGTTAAAAAATTGGGGGACTTTAAGTTGATTTTTTTTTCTTTCTTTCTTCTTTTCTTATTTTAGTTCAAAAAGTTTCGAGTATAGCCCAGTACCCGGGCTTATTCAGACTTTCCAAAAAAAGAAAAAGAAAGAAAAAAAAAAAGAAAAAAAAGAGGGGGAGAGGGTTATTTATTTGTTTTGGTGTTGATTTTCTTATCGTTTTGTCTATCGATGCCGTAAACATAAGCAAAGAGCTTATGCTTACAATAATTTCACGAATCTACCAAATCATGATTTTTAACCCGTGTCCTTCCCCAGGCCGCGGTCGTATAGGAATTTGAAGCCCACCTAAACTGCGCTCAAAATTGCATTAGTGTGGCGGTTACTATAGCAACGCGCAGTGCGAGCCGACTCAGGTAATTTATTCACTGATTGAAACACCAGCGCGCGCAGCGATTCCGACTCACTCACGTGCGCATTTAAGCACGCGCATGCGCAGAGGCTGAACTCACACAACTCACACAAGCACACCAGCTCACCGGACACGCGAAATACATGAAATGAGATTTATTTATCTTGAGTTTTTGTTGTAGTTTATGCGTACGCGCTTGTGTGTGCTGTGTGCATTCACAGCAGAGTTTATACTTGTCATAAGTCGCTCTTGACCTAAATCAATTCTTACTTAAAATGACTTGAGACTCCTTTTCTTTTTGCGCGTTGCCACGTTTTGTCTTGCGCCAGAATTTCGATAGCGAGACTTGTTCAGCTTTGTCTCGCGGAATAATCGGAATGGCAACTGTGGGGGGGGGGGGCTTTGTAGCCCCCAGTCGCCCGCTCCAGCTTGCCGGTATGCGAAATTTAACCCATTCGGGACCAGGCCTACTGTATACTAGTATACTACGAGTATACTAGTTTTCGTCACTAAATCTTCTTCACACAGTTTCTATTCCTTAAAGGCATCCCTACTAAAAAAAATGACCAGTTGACATCAGTTGACCTGACACCAGCTTGACATCAGGCTGAAGTCAACTAATGTCAACTAGTCATTTTAGTAGGGATTAAAGGTAACTCTAAATTTTAGACCAGTGGCGTAGCGTGCAATGTGACAAAATTGTATTGTAGCCATTTGAACTCATGAAAAAGATCGAACTATTTGGTGTTCGGAAAAGATCGAACTATTTGGTGTTCGGTGAACACTTTCGTATTCGACCTTTTACGTGGGTTTAAATGGGCACAGTACAACGTTGCAAAATTACACGCTACGCCACTGTTGTAGACATTCCCAATGGAATAGTTCGTTGTGCGCCTTCAATTCGTTGTATAGGCAAAATGAACACAGCGGAGCAGGAACATTTAACTACCCACTCAATCCGAGTGAGCTTGAGTTAAACCGACAATATTGACCAATATCTGAGTCCCCATTTGTTGAGTAAGTTAATGCCGCACTGCTGCCCCTGGTCTTACGGTTACGGCTTCAAAACCTACTACATATTTGGTTTGTTTGGGAGGTTAAATGCTGGTCAATGGTCATTTCTGGTTAGCCCTTCTTTAGTTCGTTAAAGCGCTATTGACTGATCGCGTTCAAAAATGGATGGCACACTGGAAAAGGTGGACTAGTGGCTCGTAAATTTTACTTTTGAATAGCTCCTATGTTGCGTACTCCTATGTTTACAGTGGCTTTGGCTTCTCAACCCGAGTTCCACCGACTCGACTCGGATTCAGCCCACGTTCACCGAAAACCGAAGTGTTTATGCGAGCATCTCAACCCGGGTTGAGATATTTCGCATAAACTATAGGCTAGTTCTTTCTCTCCTGAGGGGGGGGGGGGATTTAAATTACTCAAGTGCTAACGGGCTTGGGTTTTGTGTTTTTTCTTTGTATTTCAACTTAAAATTCCAAAAGCGCGTCATTTCCAAAAAGTGACTTGAGGCGCTATCCATCGGATTGAAATCTGGAGAAGTTTCGTCTGGAATCACCTTAAAGTGTCCAACGGTGATTCGTGCAGAACGACCACGACGCCGACGGTACTGTATAGTCTCTGATTCGCGTCGCTCAGGAATCAGAGCTGTTGTGAGAGAGTAGAATAATCTGAGTATCTGCCTCTGCCTCTTCCCCTTCCCCTTTTCCCACCTCTTTCTCTCTTTGGAAGTCTTATTGTCTTAGAGTCCGGACGTATTGAGCAACCAAAGCTGACTTCCCAATATTTCAAAACCTGGCCTTGTTGGTCTAGTGAGCACTGTTCCCACTTCCAAAAACTCAAATCCCGGCATAAAATTCCAGGAATTACCCGTTGCTTACTCGTGAAATTTTGAACGTTTTTTGGATTTCACGATACAGCATTTTTCCAAGTAACCATTAGTCTGACCTGTATAAATTAAATTGATCCGAGGTGAAAGGAAGGCCAATATACTGTACTGTAAGTGGCATGGAGGTTTTTTTTTTTTTTTTTTTTTTTTTTTTTCTTTTCCTTGCTGTTTCTCTCCGATAACAGAAATCGGTGAGCTGAAATAACTCGATTTACCGCATTACCTAGAAACCACTCACTAATTAAATCTACTTGGTTGGTTTGTAAATTTGTATCTAAGTGTTTCACGGTTAGTTTAAGAGAACTTGAAATTTTAAGCAATTGAGGTTAGTCTAACTCTAAGGGCCGTATTTTATAATTCGTTCCTTAAATTTTCTTTGAAACTTCCTTGACTTATAAAGTGCCATTTGAAATACATGGAGGATGAAAAGGGATGAAGATCAATTGGAAGAAGATTTGGGGAGGATGATGAGCTTAAATGAGGGATTGTGAAATATTGGATTATGGAACTGATGGAATTCATCGAGAAAAGATTATTTTTATTGTAACGGAATGGATATTTATTAAGGAAATTGAAATTTGACGTTGTAAAATTTTAGAATCTGGAAAAAATCTCATGTTCGTTTGAACCAACCTTGAGATTTCCTTCAAATAATAACATTTTCTAGCCTCAATTTAAATTTCCTCAATAAAGATCTATTCTTTTTCTATCAAGTCAACCTTTTCTTAATGTATTCCATCAATGTCGCATAATCCAATACGTTACGATGCCCTATTCACCTCATTTCTCTCAAATCTTCCTTAAGTTGGTTCTAATTCTTTTTTTCATACTCCACGTATTTCAAATAGCACTTTTCGAGTCGAGGAGCACGTTTTAAGTCGGGAACAAGTTTAAGCTCCCGCGAATCCTGCGTCATATTTTTCACAAAAATAAAAAAAATATTACCATCGGTTTTCAACCGACCCAAGCCGATGACAAGTGCCACAAGCACAGACCCTCGAATGCAGCTAGTAACAAAACTTACCTCCCTAACTCGCTGTTTAGGGCAAAACATATGTTTAACCTATCATAACGATGGTTCCATTATGGTGTCGCGTCGCGTCGCGTCGCGTGCAATGTGACAACGTTGTATTTATTCAAGTCCATTTAAAGGCACGAAAAATATCGACAGATCAGAGGTGCACAATGCACGCCCGCAAATCGATATATAACATGTTTTTCAATGGACGAAATGCAGCGATGCCGGATTGTCTGCGACGCAGCTGGATAATTGACGGCTCCTTTTGATTTCGTCGATGAGCTCATCGTTGCGTGTGTGAGTGTGACTCCATAAACCTCGGTCCAGCAGCGAAATTATTCGACACCGTCCCGTCGCGACAGTCTGACTTAATTGTGTGTGTGTGTGTGTGTGTGTGTGTGAGTGTGTTTGTTTGTGTGTGAGTGTGATTTTTGTGTCAGTGGTGGGGCAGTCAGAGACGGCGGTGATAACGGGCAGCGCGACAGAAACACTGGATTCGTTTGAAGAGAGATGTCGTATTCGGGTGTTGTAATTGTTAGTCAATACCTGGCAGTAAAGTTAGTTATGGTTCAGTTGAAAACAAGGCCGCTTCTCTGTTGGCGGTTCCAGTCAGCTGGATCGCACGGTGCCGCAGTGTGGTGCACGCCGAACTGTGCGCAGCGCGGCGTGGCGTGGCGTGGCGTGGCGTGGCGTGGCGCTCGCCGTGGTCGGCGGACCAGGAGCCAAGCATAAGGATCGCGGCGCTGCGCTGCTCCATGGTTAGCGTTATTCCGCCGCGCGGCTCTCAGACGCGACGCTATTCATCGGCTATCTCACTCTGTCTTCGGGCCCTCTTATGTAAATCAAGAGAAGAACCGAAGTTATTCGAAGGCCGAATTCGACGACGCGGTAAGGAGCGTCGCGAGGCTGCGTTACGCTCGCGCTGCTGTAATCATGCGCATGCGCGGCGCGCGCACGATGCGATGCGATTCCAATCCGCCATCGCCAAAATTACCAAGGTCTTTCGTAATTTTTATTAATCTAATTGGCGCTTAGCTGATTAGGTTTCTTATTATTTTATTCATATTATAATGGGGCTCTTGCTAACTTTTGCTGTTTTGCGATAGAGTGGTTAATTCTTGTGTAAAAACCAGCGAACATGGGCGGAGCCAGCAATTCGGCAACTGTGGATTCTATCCATTTGAATGTGTGAGAAACAATCGATTCTTAAGCGGGCCATGGCCCAATTTCTAATTGATTGTTTCTCATACATTAAAATGGGAAGACTCCACTGTTGCCTAATAGCTGGCTCCGCCCATGCCAGCGAAACTGACTGTGAGTTTTCTAAAAAATCACGAAATTTACTCATAGACTCACAAAATGATTTTAAAGTCAAAAGCACGGTGGAGCTACGCAGATGTACTACACGGAAGAAAAATAATGGTAGCAGCAGTACAATAATTATACGATTTTGCTCCTTCAAATAAATTGTAGTTTTATTGGATTTGCAGTACAATTATTGTAGCAGTAGTATAATATATCATACCTCAACTACAATTCATGTAAGTTATCAGATTGAAGGTATAATATATTGTACTACAAACCCATTAAAATTGTACTCCGGTTACAACTTATTTGAAGGAGGGAAATCGTATAATTATTGTACTCCTGATGCTACAGTCCTTTTTTCTCAGTGTATGGGAGATTCCTATCTAGTTTGAGACTTTTTTCAGTTTCTTTCTGCAGAGATAGAGTGGCAAATTTGATAGGAATCCCCCATGTCACATGTGTAGCTCCGCCATTTAAGAGTTAGTATGGCGGAGCTACGCAAATCTGCTATGGGATATTCCTATCTAATTTGAGAATTTACTCGGCGCGTTTCTATGGATAGAGTGACTTTGATAGGAATCCCCCATGACACCTACGTAGCTCTGCCATCTAAGAGTAAATATGGCGAAGATATGCAGTTATCATAGGAGACTCCTACACGGAAAAAAAAGATTAGTGAAAATAACCATACGGATACCTGATTTTGGCACCTGCTAGATGTTATGGTTAACTTGACCAGAAGTATGGTACATTCACCGATACTTTGAGTAAATTTGACATGCAATCAGGTAACATCACCTAATACCTAGTCAAAACATAGTATACTTCTGGTTAAGTTTACCATAACATCTAGCAGGTGCCAAAATCAGGTATCCGTATGGTTATTTTCACCGTAGTTTTTTTCCGTGTATCATTGTTTCTCTCCATCTAAAGAAACACACAGAGGAAACTCTCAAATTAAATAGGAATCTCCTGTATGGTACCTTTGTATCTCCGTTATTACGTGTGGAACTTAAAAGTAATTTTGTGAGTCTGTGAGTGGATTTCGTAACTTTTCAATGTGCTCATCGTAATTTTCGCTGGAATGACTCAAGAATCAACTAGTTCTTTGACATAAGGGCATAGAGAACAGAAGGTATGGGCGATTGTATGGAAACAGGACTTTTTGCTGACACCGAAAAATGTCTTTAAATTTGTATTATAAATGTCTGAGGGCCGTAGTGTTAGTTTTAATTAAAAGAATCAATCCTTCGACGCATTTAATATCGTTAAAAGTGGAAGCTGACGTTGATTATAAGTTGAAAATGGAGTTTTAAAATGTTTGTGAAAACCTTATTATTTTGGATTTGGGTTTCCCCTCCGGAAAAAAAAATGAAAAAAAAACCCTGGAAAAAAACAGCGTTGGTATACTTATAGTATAGCGCTGACGAAACGTTTGGTATAGAATAGTGACAAAGCAAAAGACTTGAGTAGAGTAAACCAAATCTTTTTAGTCGCCTATACCTAAAGGAATTTTGTTTGGAGAAATATCTTGAATCAGGCATGCAAAACCACTGGGGTTAGGTGAACCACAAAGATTTGGTTTGCTCCACTAAGGTTTTTTTCAGAGTCGTCTAGTCATTGTCTTACCAATGGCGGTCAAACTGCCACAACTTCGCCAATTTTTGACCAAATTGGCTCATCTCAGGTTCAATTGAATGCGAGTGAGCTCTTCTTTCACACGTAACCAAGATCAAATCGCTAAGCATTGTTTACTTTTGAAGTTACAGCATTAGTCCCGGCTGTTTTGGGACACCCTTTTTACCAAGTTTTTACAGTGTTTTTCTAATCCAGCTCCATTGCTCCCTCTCTGAGCATACTAACTTGAATATTAAATGCCATTTACATCTATAGGACAGTAGCGCAACGAGAGTTTTTTCATCTCTCTCTCTCTTCCCTCCATTAAGAATCGTATGTTAGACAAGGATTAACAACGGGATAAAACGATAAAACCCCCTCTTTCTGTCCTTTTCCTACTTATACACTCAAATGGGAAATGAGAGAGATGGAAGAGATCCTGGTTGCACCAGTGATCTAGGAAATTGAAAACGATGGACCGGAAGGGGGGGCGCATAACCGCAATCAATGAACTTACCTTTCCGCAACTCTCGGGTCTAATAATAATCGTTTCAATGATAGTAATGGATGCGGGGGATCGTAAAATTATTAATTGCATCAAGTACAGTCTATTGACCCCTTGCTCAGCTGAAATTTTCGCGTCTCTAGATAAGTCGGGTGCTGTTAGCCTCTGCAGGAAGTATCGTTCAATTCCCTTTCCGAAAAATGAACTCTTTCGTCCTTTTTCGTAATTTCAATTCAACCTTCTATCAGGATTCAGGTACAAAACGCGAAAGTTATCGTTTTAGATGTTTGGTCGACCAGTATTTTCTCGATTTCTTGAGGTTCAGTGTATCACCTAAAGATCGATTATTTTACGTAGGTTTAAATGGAGCAAATACATTGTTGTCATATTCCTCGAGCCACTGCTGCAAAGGCCTCATCTTCACGGTCAATTTTTTTTTTTTTTTTTTTTTTTTTTTTTTTTTTTTTTTCTGAGGCGCTTTATTGTCTTTGGAAAACTACTTTTTGACTTTAATTTGTTCTGCAAAAAAGTTCGACCATGAATTTTGAAGTAATTATTTAATTAAACTTTGTTTTAGCGATCACCAATGTTTTGCCTTTCCTGAAAATGTAACTTGGGAAGAGGTGTGATGTGCCCTTTTCGCACCAAATCTTTATTGTCGTGCAACGTTTTTTTATGAAAACTAAAAATCTACTGTTATCAAAAAGTACTGTGTCAGTTACCGTGTCAGTCTACAGTGTCAGTTATAAAAATGTTTAAATTCATTTTGAAACCCCCTGCCCTGCCCTGCCCTGCCCTGCTTCCCTTTAATCCTACCATAACTAACCTGGGGTTATTTTTCTGTTTCAGGTGAGTCTGAGTCATCCTCAGTGTAACTAAGTTGTTAACTAAGTAACTAAATACTTCGTGTTATTTACGCCATGTCACTTTGTAAGTATCTGAACTCCTCGAACGTTTTCCTCTCGTTATCCTCTCTGTTTCTCCTACAACTCTTCCTCAATTTTCCGTTCATTCTAACACTCATGTACCAACCGGTTCAATTGGTTCAAACTTAACTGTCCAATTGCACCACTTAGTAACGTTTCCTTAGTGTTGCCGAATTATAAATATTCGGCATTCCTATTTCTAATCTCTTTCGTACAAAAATACGATTATTTTAAACTTTGATGAGGTAGCGATATATTCTCGGCTGTTTAAAGCCGTATCAAACGCGCTGGCTTTTCCACCTTGTGCTTTGATTACATCGCTTAAACGGATTGCATGAAGGACAATATTAATCCAAATTAACCATAACTAATGACCCTTTAAGGACGAAGTCCGAGTATACTCGTTTTTCTCCTCGAAACTAATTCACATTGTTTCAGTCTTCATTCCGGATAAACGCGACAGTTGAATATTGACGAAAACAAGTACAAGATAAGATGTCTTCGGGCGCCTTCAATTTATCGTATAGGCAAGTCCAACTCCCCCGAGTACGAACAGTTAACTACCTTTCCCTACACAAACGGAAGAGGGGCGTTCTTTTGAACCAACCTGGCCCTTAGAGGGTTAATCAGAGCCATCAGAAACATCAACTTTTTGACGTCAAATATACGCTCAGATTTCAAAGTACTCTTAAATTTCATTAAATTTCTGCTTATGAATTTTGCACGTAAGATTACTCCAGAAGCCAAATTATTATGACATTTGGCTCATAACTGTAGACGCTGTTAAATATATGTTTCAAAATCGGGGTGCGGGGGGGGGAGGTGCTATTTTTTTCACCTCCAAATAAAGTCGCCCTTAAAACATTTGAAGTTCGCTTATAAAACCGTGGCTTTTATTGAAGAAATATTTTTGTTAAAAGTGCCTTCAATTCACAGTTTATGCAATAAGAATGCCGTTAAGTAGGAATAGTTAGCTATTTTCTGCTCTTTCCTCGCACCATAAGGTGAGATAGAGTAACATACGTTTTCAACTCTAATATCTAATGTGATGTTTTATTGGTTGATATCTACTTGTCGGAATGTTTTCCGTTCCTATACAACATTTCTTACCAAAATAATAAAGATTTAGCCTTTGCAAAACATGGGGAAGCCAGCCATGACGGACATTTCTTAAGGACATTATTAAGGCATTAAGGGCATATGAAGGGCATTATTAAGGGCATGGGCTCGGTTTGTTTTTCTCTCGTGCTTTAACTTTAAATTAAAAATTGTCGCAAAATCCATTTGAAATTGATCTGTGATGAATGTAAAGGTGTTTTAGAGTGGCTATACCTGGACACAGAAATCGATCTATTTATTTCCTTTGGAAAGATTTACACGACTAAGGTTCGAGCCGAAGAAACTAACACAAGACGGAAACAGAGCTAATCTTCACATCTGGATAGTTGTATCAGAATTCTGCGCCCCAGGAGTCATTCTAGAACACATTTTCAGTTTAATTCATTATAATTTTTTATTTAAGGTTAAAAATTGGAGGCAAACGATGGAATTCAGTACGTATGCCCCGCCCCTCACTTCAGGATAGGACTTATAACATGGCGTCGCCCCTCTATAGTTCTAGCTCAGTGGCGAAGCGTGAAATTTGGCATCTATGTATTTTCTCTATTTAAATTCACCAAAAAAGTCGAACGCTTCAGTCATCGGAGATGACCAGGCATTTCGACCTTTCTGATGTGTTTCAATGGGGAAAAAAGGAACGTTGCCAAATCGCACGTCTCGCCACTGTTCTAGCTCGTTGTTGAAAGCTCAACGTTTCTGTAGCCAAAATTCGCAACAGATCCATCTTATAATACGCCCGACCCTCTCACTGAAAAAACGAAAGTTCAAGTACAACCGAAGCAGACTTTTAAAATAGCTTTGCAAAGCAAAGGTTCTAAGCTCTACCGAAGAAAGTTGCAGTTGTACCGAAACACTTTTTGAGTAGATTTTGCAACCTTTCTTCTTGCTTTTGCTCTCTACCTCAGTAGAGCTTTGGTAAAACCACAACTTGCTCCGGTAAAGCTAGAACTTTTGCTCCGCGAAGCTATTTTAAAAGGCTGCTTCGACTGTACTTAACCCTTCAACGACCAGCTTAGTTCAAAATAACGCTCGAACCGTTTATTTAGGAAAGGTAGTTAACTGTTCGCACTCGGGGGAGCTGGAATTGCCTATACGAAGAATTGAAGGCAACGGACGAAATTTTATTTTCCAAGTGTTTTCGTCGATAATTACTTTTATCCTGAATGAAGACCCGAGCAATATGAAGTAGACTTGAGAAGAAAACGAGAATACTCGGGCTTGGCCCAAAAGGGGTTAAACTTTGTTTATTCAGTGCTCGTGATTTCTAACGATTGGTTCGCTTTTTGGCAACTCTGCCTCCTTCGTCTCGGGACGGTCAGGTGACCGCGGTGGCCGCGGCCGGTGACTGGAGTGAAAATGAGTAGTGGTGAGGAGAGGGCGGGGGATTGTCTAGAAATTGGCACGAGTCCACGACAGCTGAAAGCTATGAGTGAGCGTTAGGAGTGTGTGAACTGTATCGTAAACAAACCGAAATCTACCGCTGATGGTATACGGGGTATAAAAAGAAAGAAAAAAAATGGTCGCCTATTTCTAGACACGTCATGCATTCTCCAGTTTTATATTCATTATTATTGCCTAGGTCATGATCAGTCTTAAAATTAGAAACGAGGCCTAAACTGTCCTCCGTCCGTCCGCTTTGTTTTTGTTTTCGCTCTTTCTCGCTCTCCCTCGCTTTTCCTCCAAACCAATGCTCCCCCTCTCCCACCCTCTTCATACTCCCATTTTGCACGCATCCCTGCCTCGCGAAACACTATTCAGATTCCCATCTGTGAAATGGAGCTCTTGTAAGGTTTTGCTGTAGGCAAATGGAGTATCAATGGGTCTGTTGCAAACTTTTGCTACAGCGCTATAGAGTGTGTAATCTAATGTAAAATCGCCTGAAAAGTCCAATGGTGGCATCAGAAAGCCATGAAATGCAATAATAAACTCACAAGAGGCGTTTAATGAAATCCAAGATGGCGGCAAAATATCGAGCAATCTGTATGCATGCACCACGAACATTCAAGGATAGCCAACCGCACAATATCCATCACAACCAATCACAACGTAAACAAACACATAACCTAAACCTCCAGTGAGGTTGTCAAAGTTGGCAATCCTTGGATGATCACGGTGCATACATTTAGATTCCTCGATATTTTGCCGCCATCTTGGATTTTAATAAACGCCTCTTGTGAGTTTAATATTGTATTTCATGACTTTATAATGCCACCAATGGACTTTTCAGGCGATTTTACATCGGATCTAACACTTATTGTCGCTGTAGCAAAAGTTTGCAACAGACCCATTCCGATGTAAAATGCTGCGAAAATAACGATGAGAACATTAAAAAAGTCTAAAACTCACTCCTCGCAGAGAAAACTTAACTTGAAATTTCGGGTGACCACCCTTGCATGTATGCACCGACCTCGGATTTGGACCCCAAACAAAAGAACATAACCTAAGAATTTGAACAATGAGATTAATGAATTTTTTTTGGGTCATTTGCTTAAAAAAAAAAAAAAAAAAAAAGGCTAAGAAAACAGCAACAACAGTGAGTTAAGCACGTAAAATTCTGGTTTTAATGTTAATTGAGGGCCGAAACAAATTTGAGGGGGTATAGAATTATAGAGATGACCCTTGGTCCATCGTTTAAAGAATGTACTGGGTCCGTTTCAGTGTTTCAGCCAATGTTAAATTGGGACCGAGCGCAAACTTTGCGACGAGTGTCCAATTTTCCAGCTTAACTTCGGTCGGGCGACTCATCAAATAAACAGCCTACGGTTGCCTCTCCTGTTGAGTGATGTACAAAGATTATAGGTTTTTTTCATAGTTTCAATTGGCCTGTTTTCGATAGACTACTGGTTTCTAACGAATTATTTCTAAATCGTGTGACTTAATAATTAATTGAAATATTGACTTTAAAGCGCGAAATTTCAGGTAGAGTTTGTTTGGAGCAATGTTCATTATTCAACAGTAGGCTATGTTGGATGTTCCCGTTATACTTGCCTCACTTTTATACCTCTAAATGTCTCTACTTTCAGTGTAGGCGAGTACTATATACACGGAGAAAAAAAAATTGGTTGTGAGAACTGGGGGGTGATCACGGAGGATCGTTTCGTTTCGGTATCGTTATCGTTATCGTTTGCATTAAATCAAATGGGATTGCTTCTGCGCAACTCGATCGCGCAGGTGATCCCCTCCTCACCTCTTCCTACTTCAAACGATCGAGTAAACGACAGCCTCCAACTCATCGCTTCCTTTCGACCGTTTCAATCGTTACGAGAGGCTCAAAACGATTCGATCAGTTGAGCCACCCATAAGGTTACACGTAAACGATAACGATAACGAAAACGAAACGAAACGATCCTCCGTGATCACCCCCCTGAACTTCGGCACATATGGAACACCGAGGTGTTCGGTTACAGTAACCAAAGTTTTCGGTTGTGAGTACCGAACTTCAGTTAAGAGTACCGAAGATTTCGGTAAGTGTGACTAATACTATGACTCACATTTCGTTCCTACCGAACCACTTCGGTACTCCTAACTTAAGTTCGGTACTCACAACTGAAAACTTCGGTTCCTGGAACCGAACATCCTCAGTGTTCCATATGAACCGAAGTTTTTTTCTCCGTGTAGGTACGGCATCCTAAAGGTCCGTGTGGTGGGTTGGTGAAATTTCAATTCTGCTAAACTTCAATGAGAAAAAAGCGAGGTCCCGAAGACGGACATTTTGATCAGAGCTGCCTATATGATGACGCGTTTGTACCACGAACATTAAGCTTAGGGGGAGGGTCACGAAAGGTTCCGATAAAAGGTTGAATGTGACAAAGTTCGCGTAGCTTTTAATGGGGCTATTGCACGCTTTTACTTTAAGCGATTTCATACTCGATTATGGCGTAAAAACCTCAAAAAATAAGGATGGCGGCACTAAAAACTTCCAAAATCCACTCCTAAACTCAATAAACGCAGTTATTTGCGCGAGCGTAATGGTGGCCGAAGGCACTAACAATGGGAGATTCCTATCTTAATTTCGCCACTCTTTCTATGCTGACAAGGATGATTCACAGAGTAATTAGTCATCAGAGTGATGATCCACATCCGATGAATGGTACCGCAACACCAAGTGACACCGGTGTCAAATGAAAGTAGTCTCTTATTGGTCACTTCTTGATGGAGTTCCAGAATTGTTAGATGGGAATCTCCCATTGTTAGTGCCTTCGGCCACCATTACGCTCCCGCAAATAACTGCGTTTATTGAGTTTAGGAGTGGATTTTGGAAGTTTTTAGTGCCGCCATCGTTATTTGTTGAGGTTTTTACGCCATAATCGACTACTAAATCGCTTATAGCAAAAGTGTGCAATAGCCCCATTTGATTATCCGCGTTGACTCGGCGGGATCCGGCCGGCCGGCCGGCCCAAGCTCTCTTGCGCGCGCAAACACTCACAAAAAAAAAAAAAAAAAAAAAAAAATGGGGCTCCCGAATGTGGGTCACTAGTTTCAATGTTGAATCCTTGAATTTGCCCCGATCAGGCGATTCATCTCCCGCCTTTAACCCCCTCAACACTGCCTGCTCCACCCCTCTCCGCCCCTCTCCATCCCTATCAGCGCTATTCCAAGAGACAAGACTCGCAACCAATGCTTATTTTTACACATTAGTATTCGTTCTCGCACAAATTACAATCACTTATTACATTGCAAACACGTAGAGGAGAGGAGGTCTCCAATCCAACGACACATAACCCCCCCCCCTCCCCCCTCCCCTCTCCCTTCACCTACATCCATAGTTGGAACTCCGAAGCGAAGACGCACTAACATTCTGCAAGTTTAAATAATCTTTGAACAGCTTTGCTATTTACTTCAAGCCTGATCGTCATACTCAAGTTCGGATGACCTTTTACCTGCATGCACTCAGTATACTCACTACTCAGCAGCACTGTGACTGTGGTCTCTGTGCATGGTTGGGATCGCCTTAGCGCGAGTGACCTTATTTTTTGTCGCTCTTACTTATTACTTTATCTAATTACTTATTTATTACGTGAGATTGTTGAGTGTTATCACTGGAGTAATTGAATCGGTATCATTCGTCTCAAAACAAATCGATCCGAGCTTGTTGAATGTGGTGTGCGAAATTCGCCGGAGAGAGGTGACCCACTTTTGAGGAAATAATGAGACGGGGCGCGCGCTTTTTGATTCTTTCCGTTTGGGAATTTATTTACGTGGTTATGAATACAGCTCAGTGGCGGTCTGTAGGTCAGAGGGGGGGGGGGGGGGGCTGGAAAGAAAGTAAAAAAATTGATGACCCCCCCCCCCTTGCTGTTTTGAGGGGTTGTTCAGAAAACTGTAGGAGAAGAGAACTTACACGGTTTCTCTTTTATCGTTTTGTCCTCTTATTTATTTTTTTATTTTGTTTTCCCTTTCGTAACCTCTTTTCCCCCTCTTTTTCCCCTTTTCTGTTTTCTTTTTCTCAATTGTTTAAGCCTTCCTTCCAACAAAACTATGAGGGGGCAGTGGCGTAGCCAGGAATTTTTCTAGGGGGGGGGGGGATCCGGGGTTCGAAAATTGTCATGGGGGGTCCAAAAATACTAATTTGGTAAAATTTGTCTGAAAACGCAAAAAATGACCTTTGTTTAGGACAAATAACGGGGGGGTCCAGACCCCTGGACCCCCCCCCCTTAGCTACGCCACTGTGAGAGGGGGGGGGCTTTCGTGCCCCCCCCCCAACACGGAACGCCTCTGATACACCTCGTTATTATAGCTGAATGGGCACCCTATTTATTACCTCTATCGGTTAAACTTAAAAGTAACCCAACTTTCCTCCACCTTCCCTTCTCACGAGGTTAGAAATGGATACCGTCGCAGTCGTCTGAAATAACTTAAATTTGGCACAAAGCTTACCTTAGGAAAACTTAAATATATATATGCTTTATTTTACAGTTCCTGTGATCATTCCTGGTCATCGGGTGTATGAAGGGGAATTTAGCTAACCCGCTGAGTGACTTCGGTGACAGAAGCTCAGGGAACGTTTGTCCAAAATTAGTGGGTTTTAGTCTACGTCCCGTATTTTATCCGTAAAATTAATCGGAAAAGCCGTCGGCGTTGTAAGTTTTTTTCCTCCTGAAAAATGGACCACGATTTGCATAGATATTTTCGTGTAAGAACTTCGAAAAATTCGTGACCTACTTTTTACGAGATATGACGTAAATGAATATCATTACCGTGTTCCGATCACTCTCGTTTTTTTTTTTTTTTTTTTTTTTTTTTTTTTCTCTCCGCACTATTCTCTTTCAAATTCTGAGAGTATTTTTGTTTCGCCACCTCAGTAACCTCTAAAGTAATTCATCCTAAAACTAAATCAAATGAGGGGAAAATGTGGCCAGCTTGGTAATTAAAACGATGGGGTGGGTTCGTGAAGGGGACAGATCAAGACTGTATGTGAAAGTTATCAGCTACACAGTGTTTTAAAGCTCAAACGGGCATTATTTTTACGGAACACCAGCCCAAAATTTTTCCCGGCTTCTCGGAGTTTTTTCAAGAGAAAATTATTTTTAGACGAGGGGCGATTTTGATATAACTTTTTCCCGGCTTATTAGTTTATCTTTTTCTTTCTCCTCCCTTTCTCTAGACCTCTGTTGCTTCTTTCTACAGCCATCCTTTTAGTTCTGATGCTAGTTTCTGTCAGAGATTACAGTCTGACGATACTCGCTGTAACAGTTTTTTTCTCCTCTCGCAAAAAATCAATTTAACTCAGTGGCGTAGCATGCAATCTGACAACATGAATTCTCGGCCATTGAAATTCGTGAAATAGATCGAACTATTGGGGATGTCCAGTGCACTCTCTCGAATCGATAGTTTACATAGGCTTATATGGGCGAAATGTAGCGATGTCAGATTTGTCTTCATTCAGTGAAGGGACGAGCCATACAAGACCATGCAGGGAGCCAGTTTAAAAATGGCCACCTCCCCCTGCACGCTTCTCACCCACCCCTATTATATCGATATTCGATTTGTCGTCGAGTGAATCATGTCGTGGCTCATCATCCATCGCATATCCGAAAGCGGTTGCGCGTCATGACGTAATTTTGTGTAGCACCGGATTAGTGTCACGGTTAGCCTCCTAGTCCCACTGAACTAGACCTACTTTTTCAAGCAGCCAGCAAATCGGTCGATTGCGAAATATCTCCCCCCACCCTCCACCTTTTCTCGCACTCACACTTTCTCGCACTCCCTCTCTTCTACTCTCCTCGTCTCCCCCTCACCCCCCTCTCTCTCTCGCCGATTTTCTTTCTCTTTTACTTTCTCTCTCGCACATATTATGAATAGGCACCGAGTGCTTGGGTAATCTCCACATCCCCCCCCCCCTGTTTTTTTTTATCTTCTTTCTTTTAGTTTATGACCATTAATGAAGAGTTATTGAGAAAAAAAACAATTATCAAACAGAGGGTTTATGCTTGTCCTCAAAAAATCATATTACAAAGATGTATTGTGTGTATTCCCGATGAGTTAAACGGGTTATCCCCCCTCCGAAATCTTGGACTGTAAGCTCCAATCGTAAGGTATCAAAGAAGAGCCATTTTAACCAATCAGAAACACACAAAATAACTTTTTGAACTTTCGGTTTTTGAGCACAAGCTTACCCTCCGTTTTGTATGATGGGTTTTCTTTAAAACTCCTCAAGTTTTCTCCATGTCCACATCACGGAAAATTTAACGATAAAAAAACAATGCAAATTTGACGGAGCTTTTCGACGTTTACTATTCCTCTCATCTCTCTCCAACTTCTTGGTAATTTTTTTTTACTAGGCCTAAACATGAAAATTGGCATTCATCGCTCCAGCGAAATTTTCTGAAAACAGGGTCTCATTTTCGCTTTGATATTTCGCTAAATATCTCTAATCTTCCTTTGTATGGAATTTCCTCTCGAAAGTAGGTCAGGACTATTATCGCTTTAAAAGAACAAAACAAAACGAAAAAGAAACGAAACTATAAGAAGGAGGGAAGACCCGCCTGTATTGTTTGAAATTAAATGTTTCAGAATTTTGTGTAGGTACTATTTTTTACCACTCAAATATAATGTTCCAAAAAAGGCTTTTCGCAGGTACTAATCTGGCAGTTCGACTCTCCAATTTTCTCTTCAAGGTAATCATTATAATTGTAATCGCTCTCTGATTAAATTGTCTTCTCAAAAGTAGTTCATGGTCATTGAAATTTAAAAAAAAAAATATATATATATATGTACAAGTATGTATGTATAACTTGAAGAAAAAGAGGAAAAATCGCACCTGTGTTATTTTTGAAATGAAATTTTGTAGAATTTGATGCGGAATGATTTTATAACATAAGTGCTTCTAAAGTGACAATAACGCTCGAAGTGCTCGAAGTAACGTTTGGTTTTTGAACCAACATTTTCTTTTACTTTTGAGGAAAAAATTCGTTTAGTAACACTATGCTCAGGGGAGCACATTAGAATGCAGAGCTAAAAGCACTCATTAAAAGTGAACGAGTTAGTAAAAGAACGACTGAAGCAATGAATAAATAAACAAATATATAAATAAATAAATAAATAAATAAATAAATAGGTAAATAAATAAATAAATAAATAAATAAATAAATAAATAAATAAACAAATAAATAAACAAATAAACAAATAAATAAACAAATAAGTAAAGAAATAAATAAGTAATAAAAATTTACGTGTGCCTTGGCATAGATTAACGTCCAAACTTCTATTCGGACATGACAACTGTCGTGAACTGCCTCCTGCAGGTCTACACCTGGCATTTCTTTTTTCAGTTTTACTGTGGTCCCACTCGTTGACATGCTTAAATATTTAATAGTTTCCCTATTTTTTTCTTCCTGTGGGTCAAAAAATTGGGGGGGGGGTGACAAATAAAAAAACCGAAGACTCCTCCCCCCCCCCAATCAAATTCTTACTCACCTTGCTTCCATGTCAATTTCAGGCTATAGCCCTCCCTGGCCCTTATGACGTGCCACCTATGCTTTTATATTAGTATTGATTGCCACCCCCCCCCCCAATTATTTTTGCGAGGTTTAAAATGATGACGATCTTAATTTTTCGGCGCATACGTGACAGTTCCCATGATTCCAGTTTCCATTCGAGTAAGTCCATTCGAGTAAGTGCCATATTCGAGAAGTTCTCGAACTTCCATTCGAGTCTATTTACGCAGGTAATTCCGAAGGGGTGAGGGATCCACAACCAAAGGATTGGGTGTATGAAGGGGTTAATTAACATTTAAAAAATAAAAATTATTGATATTTTAATTTTTTTTTTTAATGTTTTACTATTATTATTACTATTTTTAACAAATTTTTTTGTGGGTCTGAAATACATCGTGTGAACCCAACTTTTTAGCTATTTTTGTTAATTTTCATCTAAAATCATCGGTGGATGTTTTGTTGAACAGGCGTAACTTAATTAGACGTTTCAAAAGCTCCCATCGCAGTTTCTTTCTTCTGTTGTGAACTCAAAATTGTGGGGGGGGGGCCGAATTGGAACTTTTCCTTATACTTTAGAAATGATACATTAATGCGAGGATTATGAGACTTTCCCCCTTTTTTTTTATTTTTTTATTTTTTTTTTTCTTTTAAGCAGTTTAAGAGTTTTCACGGACCCCGTCGATGCATCGAAATTTTCCAGAGAAAGCAGGTTTCAGCATCTTATCTCTTGGTTTGTAGAAGGCAAAGGTGGCTCATGTAATGTGGCAACAACGGGATCTCTGCATTTAAATCTACATCAAATAATCGATTTTCTATAGAGTCATCAAACCGTCAAGAAATCGATACTTTTTATTAGGTTTAAATAGCGAAAAGCATGGTTGCCAAATGGCTCGAGCCGCCACTGATCGAATGTTTATAATTAAGCCATATGAGCGTCATTCCCATCATAGCTCGAAAAAATATTGCTTCGTGGTCCAACTGTTTAGGTCCAAAGTATTAACACGATCCCCTAATGTCGTTTGGGAGTGTAATGTGTGCATTTAGAGATAAAAGCAACAAAGTAGCAGACCCATCAGAGTATCGCGCCCACAAATCGAGAAGAATCGAAGAATTAATTATTCGATATGTTTATTTATCCAAGACCTAACTTTCAGCCTACCATCATGCGGTAATGCTTGTTTTTTGTTGCGAAACGTTAGTTCAGTGCAAATTCGTCAACTCGAAGTTGAAGCAAGTTATCTTATTCGCTATAGCTCATGCGTTTCGCCGAACTGTTTCGCATCTTCAGATTGACTCGCAATCAATTTGTTCAAGTTTTAAATTCTATCGTGTCAAGGGCGCCGCTGTCTGTCTCACACACTCCTCCTCTCCCGCCCACCACCCGCCCCACCCGGACCCGCTCGGGCCACACGACCTACGTTTCACACTCTCCCAACGGGATGGCTACTCAATTATATCAACTCTGATTGAATTGGTCTTCTATTTTCTTGAAGAGTGTCCTCCACCGCCCAATCAGCTTTCACCTTCCTTTTTTTTTATACATTCATATATATGTATACAACCAGGTCGGAGATTTACGCTTCTACAGTTTTCCTAAATGCCGGAGCATCCCAAAAAAGATCTCTTTAGAGCTTTGTTTCATAAGTGTCCGATGTATTTTAGCTGACAGATGAAAGGAGCGTGGACCTATGCTATCTCGGTCCACGCAATTTTTTTTTTTTTTTTTTTTTTTTTTTTTTTTTTTTTTTACGGAGGAAAAAAAGAAGAAAACCTTTTGAGCGTTGGTAACTACGCTCTGTAGAGCTTTTGATTCAAAATCCGGAGATTATGCTGAGGTGAAAATTTAAGAGAACTTAGACTGTATTCTATGGAGATATGCACAGTTTTCAGTATATTTCTAAACGGAGATGTATGATTCCTTGACTCAAGTAACTTACTAAAGCATAGTTGCGATTTTTTTTTTTTTTTTGAACAGGCGGTCGATCGTTAATTCGATAAACGTCAAAACACTCGTTAGATTAGAGCCCGGTTCAGAAGTATGACCGCTATGGGCGTAGCTACTATATGGTCCTTTGGGGGGGGGGGGGGGGGGGGGGGGTAGAAAATTTGATTTTGGGGGTGATATACAGTAAGTAATAATTGAAAGTGAAAAAAATATTGTAAAACTCGAAACGAAATAATAATAAACACTGTTAATAGGCGTGACGTATTTTTACTTATGGTGATTAAATGGAGTACATCGAGAGGGAAATCCGCTCAGAAGGTCCTTCTTTTCCTATTTTCCTTTATTTTGTGTTCCACAATGTTATTATTAGATATTTAAATTTACGATTCGGAAACAATAAAATTGTAAGATTACTTTTTCTAATTAGATCAGTTTTTTTTTTTTTTTTTTTTTTTTTTTTTTTTTTTTTTTTTTTTTTTAGCAAAGAAACATAAAATGACATTTTGCGCGCGTGTTTATGTCCATATCATTTGCAGGTGGAGACAGCCTGAAATCATGTCTTAGAGCGGCTATTTTGGCAAAATGTCCTGGGGAGCGGGGCGCACCCCCTCCCGCCAGTAGGATATCCAAACTTGGCCCCCCCCAGATTTTTTTTTCTTCGATTTTTGTTATCTCCTATTTGCCTTTGGGTTGGCATTTCTGAATGAGTGATCTTTAATCGGCCAACAAATGCCAATTGAAAAGAAAAATAGATTTCACAGTCAAAGATTGCAGCAAACTGCTTTCTATGAGATTGGCAACGATGCGAACTGCTTCCATCAATCTGGATTGAGCGCGTTGCACCGGCAATCTCTTGCGGGAGTCATCGCACGCTGCGCATGTTTTGGTTTCATTCAATCCTCTATAACTTCAACCTCATCGATGATGTAACGTCAATATTATGGTAAACAAGTTTGATAAATTCGATTGAACCGCAAAACTATCCTTCTCCATGCATGAGTCATCTAGTTAAGGCTGCAGTGAATGACCCTCTCAATGTTTTCTTGTGATCGGTGAATTGATATAATCCGCCCGTATATTTTTCTTACGGTGGAGACCTTGATCGGGGGACCTTTTTCATTCGGAATATCTTTTTATTTTTTCGTTGTGCCCCTGATGGTTGGATTTTTGAGATTTTTAATTGCAGAAATGTAAACATTTTTGTGGGATTGAAACAAAAAAGGGAGATGAAACAGTTGTTGATTGAAATTATATATATATATACATGAGAAACCAGACCAAAGGATAGCCAGTCAATTGAAACTGTTCGTAGAAGAGAACTTTTAGAGCAAAATGTCGCAAAATAAGTTAATCTCTGCGGAGTTTCCGATAGTATATATTGGGTCTAATACAAAATTTTGCTACCGCCATGTAGAGGGTCTACTCGGATGTAACTGTAAAAGCCCTTGAAAATAACGGAAGGTGCATCAGAAAGTTCCTGTTCATTGACTAAAAATGTCAAGGAATGCGTTTAAACGCAACTTTCTATTTTGAGAAAAGTGAGTTATCATAGCAAAAGCTGCAATGAGGTGGGACTCCCCTATAGTGACCTGCTTCTTTGACCGCCATCTTGAGATTCTTTTACAACGCCTCTTGTGGGTTTATGAATGGATTTTGAGACTTAACGCAATGTAATTTTCACGCGATATTATGTCGGTATCGATCCTCTATATAACATTTAGCACTGGTGCAACCAGGATCTCTTCCATCTCTCTCATTTCCCATTTGAACGTATAAGTAGGGAAAGGACAGAAAGAGGGGTTTTATCCCGTTGTCCATCCTTGTCTAACATACGTTTTTTAATGGAGAAAAGAGAGATATGAAGAAACTCTCGGTGCGCTACTGACACTTAGGTCTGCAATCGTCAAAAAGTGGCAAAAAATCAGAAAGGAATACTATTCAGAAACTTTCAATACCAGTATGTTAATCACAGAGGACACTTTTAGTGAGTAATTAAAACCTAGAAATGTAATTTGATTGCATTAAGCTGTAAAGAATCAAAAACGACGATTTTTGTTGAATATTTTCACTAAAATTTTGTCACTTTTTGACAATCTCAGACCACAGTGCGCTCTGTAGTAAAAGTTTGAAGTGTGAAATTTGGCAACGTTGCAGTTCGTCCATTTAAATCCATAAAAAAGATCGAATTTTTGGGTGTTCGGTGAACACCTTCGCATTCGACCTCTTTACATTGGTTTAAATGGACAAAAATCCAACGTTGCCAAATTGCACGCTACGCCACAGTTTGAAATATCTTATTCTGGAAATTCTTATCAACTCCTGCGGCGTTGAAGGATCCAAAAGCGAATTATAGAAAGAAAGAAAAAATAACAAAACTTGCTCAAGGTGACAAATTTAAATTGCCAGTTGCTGAAAGTAGGTCATCTTAGAAAATCAGAGCTATTTTTAATGTAGCCTTTTCTTCTATATGTGAAGTTGTAGGTGGGCGATGGAAGGAAAAAAGGGAAAAAACGGACTAAACGAAGGGGGGGGGGGAGAAAAAGAAATTGGCAACGTCGACAGAAGCATATGGCACTGCAATCGATTTTTCCCTGTCCTATTGAGTGCAAGTTAACGATTCCCATTTTAGGTTATGTTGACTCAAGGCATGTTAAAGGCGGACGAAATACATGAATGCTCCACTCCACAGTGTATCGGATGCCAGATAATGGAACTATGACACGGGGGAAGCGGGGGGCGGCAAATTTTATCTCGTCGACGGTTTCTTGTAGAAACGTCTGGATCAGAGGAAGCAAAAATCCCTGTATGAAAAAAATCATCCTGTAGATTACTCATAGTTCGTTGCATAATAATTGTCATTACAACTTTGAAAAGTGACTGGTATAAACTTCTTTCGCGTTACCTCTCAATTTTTCAAAGTTCATTTTCTACTTGTTTAAGTTTTTATTTGATAAATGAATAAACGAGCAAAAAATCTGTTTCCAAGCTTTGTTCTACCCAAATGATGCACCTTCAAATGGGAGTAATTATCTACGTCGTTAATTTCACTTTGTGTCTAATAAAATTGCGTATTTGCTTTTTTTATTGCAGGTGAGAAAAGCAGCGATAGTTCAGACTTATACGTTTATGATTTGAGTAAGTCCTTTATGCATCCTTTTATATTTTTAAAAGTTGAATTAATTTTCTTTTATTTAAGCTCGAATTCTTTTATTGAAAGTTGTTGTGCTGCTGCGGTTGTAATCCCCCCCTAGCCCCCACCTATCTTGAATTTAATTCAGTTCAATATTTTAAGATCGTTTGATTATTCTAGATGAATAGCAATCGATTTTTATACTCATTTACGTACACTTTTGTTTTTTAATGTTTATATTCTGTACTGTCTCACAAATGTTAAATGGTTCTGTTATTGGTATATTTACTCTGAAGTACGCATACATCGAAAAAATAGACTTAATGCTCAGATCGAATGTCACAGTATCATGTGAAGTATTTTATCACTCGTTCTGCGCATCCTGATAAAACGTTTTCTAGTGAGTCATCTGGAAGATAGAATAAAAATTGCTCAACATCCGGTCGCAGTGTATTCTAATCAGTGACGGCTCATGCCATTTGGCAACTTCGCTAATTTTCCATTAAAATATATGCAAAAGTATCGATATCTTGGGTGTGCAATTGCACTTCCTAAAGATTGGTGGTTTCCGATTTTTATTCGTACGTATTTACTTTTATACGTGTGTATCAAAAAATGAAGTTAGCGACAACGTTCATTTTCGTAACAAGCGCCTTCAATTTCATGGATAGGCAGAACTGTTACCTTCCTGTACGAATAGTTAACTATTCGTTAATTGATGTGGCCGCATTTATTGATCTTAAAATGCAACAAACCATTTGAATTCCGAATGATGTGTTATTGTGATCATTAAAAATTAAGAGTAATAACTATTCGTTAATTGATGTGGCCGCATTTATTGATCTTAAAATGTAACAAACCATTTGAATTCCGAATGATGTGTTATTGTGTTCATTAAAAGTTAAGAGTAATTTTTCCCTCGAATAAGCTCCTTCAATTTCATGGATAGGCAAAACTGTTACCTTCCTGTACGAATAGTTAACTATTCGCTATTTGATGTGACAGCAGTCATTGATCTTAATGCAACAAACTAGATGAATTTGGCTTCATGATGTTCATTGAAAATTGTGGGTAATTTTTCCCTCGAATAAGCTCCTTCAATTTCGTGGATAGGCAAAACTGTTACCTTCCTGTACGAATAGTTAACTATTCGCCATTTGATGTGACAGCAGTCATTGATCTTAATGCAACAAACTTGATGAATTTGGCTTCATGATGTTCATTGAAAATTGTGGGTAATTTTTCCCTCGAATAAGCTCCTACAATTTCGTGGATAGGCAAAACTGTTACCTTCCTGTACGAATAGTTAACTATTCGCTGTTTGATGTGGCCGCAGTAATTGATCTTAATGAAACAAACCAAATTAATTTGGCATGATAAATATTAAAAATCAGGGATAATTTTTTTCAATAAGCTCCTTCATCCTTCAATTTCATGAATTCTGACGCCCCTGGTATAGTATCCTAAAAAACCTAAATAAATGCCGAATAGAGTCGAGCCATTTCCATTACCGAATTGGTTTGATTTCCGAGAATACGCACTCCAGCACTCCTGAAGTCAAACGATTATCTGCGTGTGAAGTGATGTGACATTTTCTTTGTTCTTCCTTTCCGGAAAACGTCTCATAACTTTGGATGGATTTACCTTTAGCACAGTAACAAAGAGATCGAGCTCTATTCAAAGTCGCACGGAAGATTATCCGTCTGTTTAGTAGACATCAATTTCTTATTGATTTATTTTCATTCTCTTCCAGCTTCACCGTGCTTGTTTCTGAGCCAAAACTTGGATCAACAAATGGCCGCATGCAGTATTTTGATTTAATTCACGTGTGCGTGTGAAAATATATGATGAATAGGATGTGCGTTTTTGAGCGAGTGCGCTATGCGCATGTATTTCGAAGGAGTTAAATGGTTCAGTTCGTTATTTGGACAAATGTGTGCCAACCGCAAGAGTCTGTGAACAACGTTACCCGATGTTCTCATAAATTATCAACTTTTCCGTGTCACACGGTAATAACCGGATAATTATTCGAAAAATGGCAACACTGTCTTTGAATGTGTTTACAATTCGCCTATTACTACGATTTTTCGGTGGTGTTGCATAGCCAAGCCGCTAAGCATGTAATCGCGTGTGTACATTGATATTGATTAATTGATTTACTTAACTCGATCTCATCTACTGCGTGGCGAAAATCAATAAATTTCCAATCGGAGCTCAGCACCGATCGATTTGGATCTGTTTAACGTGACTCTGTCGGTTTCTACGTAGAAAATCGCCCAGACTGTTGTTTTTGAATTGAGCGCGTCGTCTAACACAGATTCGTATCATATATTATAGCCGTTCCAGGCATACCCAATGGGTACCTTCTATAGCATTTTAGCAGCCTTTTTTTGTTTTTTGTTTTGTTTTGTTTTTTTTTTTTTTCATGATTCAGTTCGGGTGAAGATTTGAGGCTCGGAACTTTTCTGGGAGACACCAAACGAGTCTAAAAAACCATATCTAGACAACCAGGAGCGCTTCGCCCCCACCTCGCGGATCGGGTACAAATTCCAAGATTTTCGGTTTCATTCCACCATTGCTGAACAAAAAGTTGGGGTGTGATTTAAAAAAAAAAAAAAAAAAAAAAAAAAAAAAAAAAAAAAAAAAAAAAAAAAAAAAAAACTGTTGGTTGAGTCCTCCAACAACACCCAAGAACAAGCGTGCAACCATAAAACCGATATTATATGATTTTCTGTTGTTGCCCAACACCTGGCTCAGTAAATGGTCAGTTTGGAATGGTGCTCGAAACATTCTTTACATGCTTCGTGTGAGCTTTGAGATTTTAAGCATTTATAGATAATCTTTGAACTAAACAATTTAAAGAAAAAAAATTCCTATTTCCAAGCGCAGTTTAATTTCTTTGAAAACATGATGTCAAGAGCCATTTGTTGTGCACGTGAATCTTTTGAAATAACATTTTTGATTCGTTTCATGCATCTTTTTTTTTTTTTTTTTTTTTTTTTTGCGAAATCGATAATAAATGACGTATGCTAATCGTGTTAAAATCTGCTGCGAGACACACATTTTTATTTAAAGCTATGATGGCTCTGACTGTAAAGCCCTTCACTCTTTTTTTTTCATCCGCACGGAGAAAAATTTTACGTTGGAATTATGGAATGAATTATTAAATATGGACTGACATGAATTTTTTTTTATAAAAAAAAAAAAAAAAAAAAAAAAAAAAAAAAAAAACCAGAATTCTTATTAATTCAACGATTCTTTTTTGTGCATTATCAGAACCATCAGGACGTTCTATTGGATCAATAAGGATTCTGTCAATATCGAAAGGGATTTCTTTTCAATCGCGGGAATTTTTGAGAACCACACAAAAAAGAACAAAAAACAAAAATGAACGCTTTGGTAGCACTGGCAAAACTTTTAGTAGAAAAATAATCCAGCAAAAGATTTCAGTAGAGCTAACCAAAGATCTTGTAAGCCTAACTAAAAAGATTTTGCTGGGCGAAACAAAGCTTTGGTTGGCTTAACTAAAGTCTTTTGCTGGGTCATTTTTCCAACCAATGGTTTCGTCAGCGCTACCAAAGTGCACCTGTGGTGCTACTGGTGCTGTCTGTTTTATCTGTGCTGTAATTCTAAGAGATTTTTTTTTTTTTTTTTTGGACCATATTTAAAAATATTTTTTTTGCTGCGTGTGTATAAATAAAACTAGTTGACCACCATAAATTGAGCGAATTGTATATTTTTTTGTGAGTTCGGTGTTGGAATAATGTTACCGGCTCTCATCAAACTAGAAAAGGAGAGAATAGTGTGACCGAGTCTCGCAATATCGAGTGGAAGTGGTAAAGTGTGAACTGTTGAATGGTGCGGCGCGGGCGAGCGCGCGTGCATTCGCATTGCCGCGCGGCGGAACCCGGCCGTTTGTTTATTATAATGAGTTGAATGTTATTTAGTTGTTACGGTTGTGCAAGAGCCGAAGTATTTTTGCAGCGAATCAGAAATAAGCACTCAACACTGCCCAAAACCAATACAAAATACCAGTCTCGCTCGGAGCGGGCGGGCGGGTGGGCGGTCGGTGCGTGTTAAGCCACTCGCCATTTTTTTCTTTGATCCCTGCGCGGGAAATCTGTTCATCGAATAAGATAATTGGGATAATTCGTGAGGTTTATAACTGCAATTTAATAACTGACGGAGTCAAACTTTTCCCCCCTCTTTATCATTTCTGTCTCTCAGCTTCTCTGTCTCTCCTCTCTCTCTCCTCTCTCTCTCTCTCTCTCTCTCTCTCTCTCTCTCTCTCTCTCTCTCTCTCTCTTTCTCTCTTTCTCTCCCCTTTCCCTCTCCTTCAATCTCACGTTCTCCTTATGCTGGACTCACGTGAGTAAAGGAGTAAGAGACGAAGAGAAAGAGAGAGAGAGAGAGAGGGGGGAGAGAAAGAAAGAGAAACGAAGAGAGATAAAGTAATTATTGAATTTGATGCGGCCAAGGTTTAATCGCACTTTCCATGGAGCGAACTGTGTCAAGGACATTCGGAGCATAAGTAACTGATTTCACATCTCATTGTTCAGTGTTCGCCTCTTGTCATTTATCTTGTAATTCAAATTTACAGTTCCCTCGAGCCCCCCCCCCTTTCCTCGCGACTCCCGCCCCTCCCCAATTCTTCTCGAATAGGCAGCCCACCCCCCTTCGTTTGTCCAAATTCATCGCTCCACAGAATTCCCCGATCTGTCATAACTTCTTTTTGAACTCGCCCGCCGCTCGTCTTTCTACCTCATGTCGAAAATCTATGAGTGTTAGATTTCTAGATTCTGTGGAGGGGGGGGGGGTTGCGTCGTCGTCTGGTTTTTCTGATTCCAGACGTCGCCTATATACACTGTCGTTTTATATCCAAAAAGCAAGCCTTCCATTCATGAAATGAAGCAAGTTTGTCGAAGCAACTTTTAATAGAGAGAGAAAATGAAAATGCGGCTTATAATGATCATGGGCGAGTCTAACATATTTTCCAATAGAGGTGCATAACCTTAAATCAAAATTCTAGACCCCTGTAGATTTTTGTAAAATCTTGCTTGTTTTCAGGCCTTTAATATAGGAATTTTGCATGAAAATCGATATTTTTTCAAATTCAAGAGAAGGTCAAAGAACTGCCCCTCATTTGCTCCCACCTGGGGAGTGGGGGCGTTCCTGATAGTGAGCATCTGTTAAGGGGTAGAAAAAAAGGAAGGGATGATTCTCGTACTTTGTGGTAAATTCAACACAATTCATAACTCACGTCTGCTCCATCACGTAATTTTTCATTCTGATGATCCGTTATAACTGTTTCAGATTTTTTTTCCCCCTGTCTTTCCTCCATCTGTAATTTCTAACAAGAAAAATTGCATACTCGATTACTCGTATGCCTCCCCCCCCCCCCCCCCCCCCCCCCATCGCGTATGAAAGATGATGTGCTCTAAGTTTCTTTACGATGTACCCATTGGTTGCAAAGAAAATCACGTCATCTTAGTAACCTATAATGTCAATTCTATGGTAAGAGGACTTTTCGCTGACGCGACTAAAAATACCGCACGAATTGCATCATAAAAACGTCTCAAAAACTACCAAATGAATGAATAGTGCTGCTAAGGGTGTTTCTTTCAGCAAGTTCTACAATAACAAACTGTAGTTTTATTGAATCGTTGAAATTATATAGCTTTTTAAGAGTCAAACAGGCGGAATAACCTGGCATTCCGTCATGGAAGAAAAACCTTTTGGACTCCTCAAAAGCAGTGTCATTTCAATGTATCATTAAATTAACGGTTTGTTTTTGTTGAACTAGAAAAAAGTAACACTTTTGACTAAATTACTATTTTGTTTAGTAACTTTAAACGTTTTAATGATGAAGTTTCTATATGACAATTAATTAACTGTCAGCGTCTGCGCGGGGAGTCCTGCCCTCGAGAAACTACCCATGAAGCGCTACATTTACTTATTTATTTATTATTTATTTTTGTGTTTTTTCGTCCAACTTAGGCTTATAATCTTCGTAGAATTATCTAGACCGGTGGTTGGTTGAAGCGAAAATGAATAAATTAAATTTCGAAGTCGCAAAAGAAAAGATAGAGACATTTTAATCAATGTTATCCACTAAATGCTTTAAAATCAGAGGTCGATGTAAGTGAAAATGTTATTTACTTTGTTGGGCGGCTCACGTGCGTCCGTCTAAAGTAGGTCAGAACTTTAAGCTATGAACACTGAACACTGAACAGGCAGCGGGACGATCGAAAATCGTTGAGGAGATAAAGTGACGTCATCTTCTCGATTTTTAATATCGAAGATTGCACACTTTTTTTTCTTCTTTTTTTACCTTGGACGTGACAGTAGCCAATCTTGATACCACGAAGCACTGTTGCCATCCGAACGTAAAACCTATCTTCTTACTTTTTACGACTTTATTTTTTTTTTATTTTTTTATTTTTTATTTTTTTTTATTTTTTTATTTTTTTTTTTTTTACAGAATTGGCAAACAATATGTTGCGTCTGCTAGTTTTTGCATCTCTGTGTAATTTTTAAATGACTCACAGCTGGGTTTCCCGAAAAATGTAAACCAGAAACCAGCTTCCGCGCTGCCGTTTCGCATATATTTAATGACATTTTTCAATCCACCGATGATTCCACCGGTTGGCCAAAAGATTACACAGCTCCAGTGGCGGATCCAGAATTTTTTTCTGGGGGGGCATGCCTGTGAAATTTTGAAATGTCAAGCCTCGTTGGATGCGATTTCGGATTTTTTTCTGTTGAATAAAGGCAAAATTTGAGGGGGGGGGGGGGGGGTGGCTCGGCGGCCAACCCCCCCCCCCCCCCCCACCGGTGGATCCGCCACTGCACAGCTCAGTTCAGTGTATGCTTGTGATGCACGAAGACTCTCTGATCTGTACCGGTCTTTTCTCAACCGGTGGTGTCTCCGTTACTGACTTTAAATAATGTGTGGATTTTTTAATAATTTATCAGTGGTTCCATCAATTGCGTGAAAAAATTACAGATGCGAGTATTTACAAGTTTTACAGTCATACACTGAACTGAGCTGTGTAATCTTTTGGTCAACCGGTGGATGTTGACTCGAAAAGAATCGATTTTGGCTTGATTTTGTCCTCGCATTTTGTGAGACGTAATATATTGATTTTGAGGGACTTATAAATCTTGCGGAGCTTAGAGCGGATATTGTTGATAGTGGACTCTGTTGGGCACCATTTGCAACAAAAATCTCTGACCTCTTTGCCAGAATCAGTGCCTTCGATTGGTTGAAACTGCGTGATTGATGTTGATGCTATCGCAGTAGATTGGGTGAAGTCTGTTTGCCTCATAAATATAATTACGTATCGTGTTAAAAAGGTGGCTTGAACCATGCAACAGTGACCTTTTTAAGTTACGTGTTGTATATATCTCACAAGTGGTTGTGTACGACAAAAATTGGATCCTTGGTTGTTAAATTTTCAAACCTTCGGCACAGGATCCTGCCAACTAGAACGAAAAGAACACAATTTTTATTTCAGGCGACGTGGAGGCTGAACCTGCGCATAGCAAGAAAATCGTGGCAAGGTTGCGCACGCGACATGCCTCGATCGGACGTAACGTACGTAACTTTAAGTCAGATTATGACCAACTGAAATTTTGATGTACGACGATCAAGAGCAGAAGTTGTATTTACTCGGGGTTTAATTCAGTTTTGATCGTACTGGAACTAACTCTCTTCGATCGTCGCTCACTGAATCGAAACACAGATTTTTCGGACTTGTGAATCTATGTTGGGTTTTTTTTTTTTTTTTTTTTTTTTTTTTTATACTTAAAAAACATTTCAGCATTGTCTTTTTCTCGCAAAAATCATGTCATTTAACTTATTTTAAGCTCTTTAATGAATGGCTTCATGCAGTTGTAAGTTAAATTGCGTTATAATCGTTCATAGTCTTGATTTTTATTCGTAAAATTATGTCCGGGAAATTCCATGCAATTTCGAACCACTGTGCGTTGATAATGTTTGCTAGTAGCTCAACGGAGGAGGAGAGAAATTCTGTATATCTCTCTCTTTGTCACCGTTGAAATTTGAAACAGTCCTCCATATGTTAGACAAGGATGGACAAGAGGGATGAAACCCCCTTTTTCCATCCTTTTTTAGGTTATACATGCAAAGGGATAATGAGAGAGATGGAAGATAATCCTGGCTCCGCCAATCCTTTCCCCGCACTTCATCGTCGTAAATACTGATCGGTAGACGGTGTTTTACGTTGCTGGGCGCTGTTGTATAATCGATGGACGGTGTTGAAGCATCGATGAGTCGTCGTGTTTGTCGCGTCGCGTCGCGCGCGCGCGCGCGTTGTCGTCAGTCTGCGAAGTCGCTGATGTAACATGCCGCGTGCGACTTCAATGTCTCTGCGGGCAAGGTTTTTTTGTTTGTTTTCGTGGGTCTCTTGTCTCCCTCTCTTCCTCACACCCTCAATCCTCCATCGGTATATCTCTCTCTCGCACGCGCACAAGTTGCCGTTTGCCGTTTGCTGTTTGCCGTTTGCCGTTGCGTTGCGGTGACGCGGAGCGGTGTTGTTATGCCAATGCGGTTATACTAACGGGAGTCGCGGAGTCCTTTCTTGCGAGTCGCGTCGCGGGAGACCCTGAGCTATCCCAAGTCAAGTCAGCGAGACGAAGACAAGACTACCCAGAAGACGCTCAACTCAACTTGTTGGCCTGCTGCTCGTTCGCTTCTCGCTTCTCGCGTCTCTCCGCGCGCCAGATTAGCTTCAAGGTTCCCGCGCAAATCCGCCGTACGTCCGTTCTGACTGTTATACCTGATTGTGTATCTGTAACACCGCCAAACTGACAAATCAGAATTTATCGTTGATCTTGCCTCCGACGAGTTGAGTGCGATCAGAGCCTTTTTCTTGCTTTTAACTGCTGAGCAATTATTCCCTTTGGCTTCATTCGGGGACCCGATCCTGCAACAAGACTGACGTAGGCTTGTGCGATCGCTCGAAATAAAATTTATCTATAATTTCGATGTTTTGAAGTTCCGATCGATTGAATCTTTGTTGCGTTTTTGTCAAATTCAGATTATTTTATGATAAATCTAACGAAAAAGTGTCACGGATGCACAAGCAAGAACCACAAGAAAACACAACGCCTTCACGCCCCCCCCCTCCCCAAGAAAAGTTTTCCGGCAAAAAACTTAGTTTTACTTCATTAAGCCCTTAAGGGTCAAGCCCGAGTATACTCATGTTTCTCTTTTAGTCTATTTCACATTGCTTCAGTAAAAGATTTCGACGGGCGCCTTTAATTCACCGTATAGGCAATTCCAACTCTCCCGAGTACGAATAGTTAACTATCTTTCTACACAAACAGGAGAAGGGCGTTCTATTGAATTAACCGGGTCTGTGAAGGGTGATGGCCCTCTGAAACGAAACAGTAGCGCAGCCAGGACATCTCCTCCATCTCTCTCATTTTCCCTTTAGATACATGAATAGACAAAGGATAGAAAGGGGGTTCCATCCCCTTCCACACCGCGGAGTAGGAACTTTTAACTACCAACTCAATTTGTGTGCTCGGTGATATTGACGACGTAGCGCCTTCAATCCTTGATATGGGCAAAATTAGCACCGTGGAGTAGGACCATTTTTAACCAACAACTTCTGTGAGAACGCACGGTGATGTGTACTAGCTGTGGTAGAGACTGTTCTGAAAGGTTGAAAACTGGTTACCCCGGTGTCTCTGGAATCTAAATTAAAAATAAGATAAGTGCATAGGCAGTCTGTGGAGGGGGATGAAGGCTCAGTCAGCGGCTCAGTCACCCCCTCCACTTATTTGGAAAAGGGCGTAAAAAAAATGAAGGATGAGGTCCATCTACTTTATCTGAAGAAGGGCTGAAAAATTGTGAGTGGGTCTTTCCGAAAAAAATGTAGCATCTGTTACATTTTAAAGCCATAATTTTGACTTTAAAACTTGAAAGTTTTAATTTATTAAGCGATGACTATAATATCGCAGGTTGTCACTTCCTATAGTTTCGTTGCAGCTAAGTAGAACATTTTTAGTTTTAAAGTGAAGATTACCGTTTCAAAATGTAACGAGCGCTACGCTTTACTTCGAATGACCCGAAAAGCGACAAAAAATGTAACATTTCAATCCCCCCCCCCCCCCCCCCTCAGCACTTTTGAACCCACGGAGTCAGACCGCCCATCATGCGGATACCGCGCCTTTTGACTTCGGTCTTAGATTTGTATTTATTTTTATATTTGTATATATATTTTTTTATTTTTATTTTTTCTCCACATGATGGTGGTTCGAATCGATCGCTTGTTAGCGACTGTAAGCACACGAGCAAAGACTACAAGACTGAGATCTACTGATCTTTTCTCAGGTTTTTTTTTTTTATTTTTTATTTTTTTACCTGCGCTGACCTGATCCGGACCGCACCAATAAAATGGGCTTTTAATCACAGGACATCGTCTGTCGGGTTCCAGCGAATCTTGTGGGAAACTCGATCTCTCCTCCGTCTGAAGGCGTGTCTTCAAATTTTACGCGCTGTATGTGCGTGAGTGTGTGTGCGTGTGTGTTTGTGTGTGAGGATGTTACTGGGATGACGTTTTAAACATGTGCGTTGTGTCGTCACCGGTCACGTTAACATGGAAAGTGGCCCAAGTTTAATTGTTTGCCGGTTACGTAATTAGAACGTGCGACTTGCTCCAGCCATAAAAACCAGACCCCAATGTGTTTTAGACGGCGAACCTCGCGTCCCGCGTCACGTCGCGTCTCGTCCGCGGCGCGGCACTCGCGGCTACCCGCACGCGCACGCGCACATGTCTCGTCCGTCCAACCGTCCGTCCGTGCCTTGGACACGGACACCCTCAAAACGCACCAACGCAACGTTGAGAGTGAGGCAACGCTGCCCAACATTCAACAGCAACAATAAGCTTTGGTGTAACCTCAAATTCGGCCTAATTGAAGAATACGCTCCTATAATCTCTAGCCAGCAGCTTTCGACGTTCCAGGGCAGGGCTGCCGTTTCGTGGATCTTTAGGAAAACTGGTTTACTCAATGATGGATTTGTCCCCCGCACGGAAAAGCAGGGTAGAGCTCATTTCATAAGTGTATAGGCGCACCTAGTCTATAATCTTTGGTGAATTTTCAATTTTCATTCCTTCAAATCTAAACAAAGCTTGAATCCGACTTAGAACATTTAATTTTAAGTGTTCCTGAATAAAGAGCCAAACGCTCAAACTCATTTTCATTTTGTAACAAGAGAAATATTAATGTCAAATTCCAAAGACTATCGGTTTGGGTGCGCCTACACTTCTGAAACCACCTCTAGGTACTGTTTCCCCAAATTTTGCGTCCTAATGCATCGGTAATAGTAGTGGGGAACTGTGTACCAAAATTTGGGGGGAATATTCAACAATTTTGTCTGAAATTTCCCTAAAGTTGTGACAATGTTTCCGAAATTTTTGCCGGTGCAAAAAAGTAATAAAGAAGAACAGTATAGTTCAGCAGTGTGACTTTAACGCACGAGAATACCTTGACGATATCGCAATTTACATTTTAAAGTCAACCAAACTTGTTTTCATCTGTGACCAAAAATATATTATAGATCAGAGTATGTTCGAGGGTTGAATTCACTCGGCCAATTGAAATCTTTTCGTCATCCGGTGGAATCATCGGTGAATTAAACAAATTATTTTAAGATCCGCAAAGCAGCGGCCCTGAGGAATGAGGATGTTTCGCGGACTGAGGCATTGCGTGCAATTTGGCAACGTTTCAGTTCGTCCATTTAAACACATGAAGAAGATCGAACTATTGAGTGTTTGGTGCATACTTTCGCTTTCGACCTTTTACATATACTGTTTCAAATGGACTTAATACGACATTGCCAAATTGCACGCTACTCCACAGTTCGCGGACTGTGACCATATTCTGTTTGTTACATTCGATTTTTTTGGTAAAAGTTAGACTCTCCGTCGTTCACATAGCGTTGTGCTTCTGGTTATGCTATTCTATAATTTAAGAGGTTTTTTTTTCAGTGCGTAAAGTTATTATTCAGCTAAAAGGCAAGTCTGCCACACTTCAAATCATCGATACCTTTGCATTTGGGTCCGTGTGGTCGAGGGGAAAAAAATATATGTCTACAATTAACTGCAGTCCAAGCTTTACTCGCATCACCCAGGTACTATGACTTTCAAAATAAAGTACCCTGGTCGACATTTTTACTCTTAATATCGGTGAGCTTTGAGCAATTTTAAGACTTCCAAGTGTTCAAGGACTAAGCAGTATGCCCATTTTAGAGTACGTCTTGAAAAATCGTAAATCCCAATAATAATAACGGAAAAATTTGACAAAGAGAATTTCGACCAGGATACTTTGTTTTGAAAGTCATAGTACATGCAGACTGAGTTCGGTAAATTTTGTTAGTATGCTCAATGTTTTTTCTCGCTACGAAGAATGGAATCGTGAGAGAGAAAAAAGATTACGTTTATTGTATACGGGCTTGTTTTAATGAAATCCCCAATCAAGTCGATGTTGCAACATTGTTTTATTAAAAGTCAGAATAAATTTGCGCTTTGTCTCCGAAATGGCTCGCAGATTATGAATTATGTCTTTAGTCAGTCGAGTCGGATGTCAGATTATTCAATGATTCGTCGATTTGATTGTGGGTCTGAGGAAGGAAGAGGAAGGGGGTCGCCGGTCGATGCTGTCTGGCTGAAGAGGCCGATGATGTTTGGATCATCCTGTCATCTATTGTGATGACAACACACACACGAGGCTCCAGGAAGTAAGAGACTCATTATTATTTTGTGACAGTTTGATTGTAATTAATTTTGAATTCCCCTAAAAGTCAGTTTTCCCATTTACATATGAAGCCATATTTTGTGGGCAGATCAAATCGGTTTTGAGTGGAAAACAATGAAAGCATACGGTCGACCCGTTACACAGAGAAAAATACTTCGGTTGTTGGAACTGAAGATTCGACTTATTTTGATCACCGAAATTTTCGGTTGAATAAACCAAAATGTTCGGTCGTAAGTACCGAAGAAATCGATAAGTATAACCCAAATTCCGCCCCTACCTAATACTCAGTATTACTAATGAAGCATTCGGTATCAGGACCGAGCATTTCAGTTCCTCTAATTGAAATTTTCGGTGATCAAATTTTACCGAAGTATTTTTCTCTGTGTAGTTGAAAGAAATGATAGAGAAAAATTAAATCAAGTGCTTAGAGTCGCAGAGACGAAAAGAATTTCAAACCAGTAGCAGTAGTGTCATTTGGCCTATCCCGAAATTTTAGGCTGAAACGGAAAATTCAAGAAGCCGCCCCCCCCCCCCTCAAAGCCACATTTTTAAACGACTCCTGAAGACAGCGGTTCAGAGCCGGAGCCATGACTAGAATCGAAATTTGCGCATATACATATATCTCACGGCAGAAAACTGTAAAAAAAGTGTTGCTAGACCAGTAGTTTATCGTTCAAAATTTGTTATCGCACAATCTGAAATCGATTTCAAAGATAACAGTTTGAATCATCGCTATCTGAGCTCTAAGCTGAGCGAGTTTGAAAAAGAGCTCCCTAATTAGCTTCGATTGCAACAAGTCAAACTCTAATCTTTAATGTCGATTTATGATTGTGTAAGAACACCTTAAATCAGTGTTTGAACAATGGAATACTAATTTTGAAGTATTTTGCTTGGTTTTCTGTCGCGAGGGGCGCAGATTTCGAAGTTATATCCATGACTCCGGCGTGAACCCCTGCCTAAAGGTAGGCTACCCATAATGCTCATCTCGTCGACGAATTGAACCATTGCAGGTGACCCACCCAAGCCGAAATCTAAGTCATCTGACACTCTTTCAGTATGACGAAGCGTGCAATTTGGCAACGTTGCAGTTGGTCCATTTAAATTTATGAAAAAAATCGAACTATATTGGTGTTCGGTGAACACCTTCGCAATACAATGCTTCACAATACAATGTTGCCAAATTGCACGCTACGCCATTGCACTCTTATTGTCCCCGACTGTCCATATTGCACACACTTAGAGTTCATCTGCGTAATCTTTGTAACTGAAGCGTTTCCAGTTGAAAAAAATATGTTTGCTTTCGGAAACGGCTGTAATAAAACACTGATCTCAAATAATCAAAGAGAGTGAGTCGACGGAATTAATATGGAAGCACAAAAAATTCAGTCAGATGTTCTTTTATCTCGTTCACAAGTTTTTATAATAGCCTAAGAATTTCAAGAGTGAAACATGTTGGTCACACGAAACCAATCGGCGGCCTATGGGCAGTAAATAAGGCGAAGGAACAGGCTGCGTAGGAAGCTCTCATAATCATGATACCTACAAATTAATCAGTGTAAATTGGCTATCTCTCTTTCTCTCTCTCCCCTCTCTCTCTCTCTCTCTTTTCTTTTTCACCAAGATTAGTCCGACTCAGACCTAGATTCTGTAATTTGTATGTTGATTTATTGATGCTTGTCTAACCAATACCTAAAATTATGTCACAGAACGATCTTCATTCGTGATTTTTCGCGGTTAATTAACCTTTACGACTTGACTTTATTTCGGCTTGTCTCGATGCGGCAACTTTCGCGTTTCTAGCTCACCAGTAAGGTCCTGTCTGCCAGTAAAGGAAAGAAAAAAGAAATCTGATGAGATTCAATAATCGAATCTAAACGATTTTAACCATATATTTTGTCTACTCTGTTATACACCAATCCATTCAGAGGTTTTTCTCAACAGTCAACAGTTAAGGAAACCATCACATCTCATAGCGTGTTCTCAAGGTTTTTCCAAATGGTTCCGTAATAATATTTTTCCATTTTTTGTGATCCATTTTTTTTGGTCCAATAATAACAATCTACCCTAGACTTTTGAACCTATTTGTTGTAGTCCAATAGGTTTCTTTGCATGATCACCGATCAGCTCGCCTTTTCTCGTCGTTCGAGAGACAAAAAGAGACTCAGCAGATGCTATGCTTTCCGTGTTATGAACGTGAGGTTAGGTTAGGTATTCATTTTTGTTCGGGGCTCAACAAAACAACAGCCAACAGTCGCCTACCACTGAAAAAAAAAAGTTCTGGCTCTACAGAATACATGCTTCGGGAAGCTGAAGGAGGCATATCCGAAGCAAAGTTCTGTGACTAGCGGGCTTTCCGTCGGTAGTAGCGAGCCACATGCTCTAGTAGTCCCGAACCTCTTGCTTCGGCATTGCGATGTAGGCGGGCAACACGTGCAATGACATACAATTAGCAGGACCTGTCGCCATCTTTTCTCTGTTAAGTATCAGAGTAGAACGGGTTCACTCTTGAAATCAATTCACTCTGAGAATTTGTCATCGGCGATCTCTGAAAGAACGCTACGTTACAATTTAGGAGCATATTCACAGAGTTTGCTCACTTAACTAAGCGCGTCGTAAAGGGTGTGCGCCTCGGAGCGCTACCCTTATATACGCAGCAATCAGGCCCCGTATTCCACTAGCACTGAGCACCGCAGTGGTAACGCACTGGACCCCCGATTGAGACATCCCCGGTTCGATCCTGGATAGCGGCACGCTCTTTTTTCACTCTTCTTTATATACATTCCCGAAGCACGTGCTTATGTACTACCGAGCTTTGCTCCGCGAAGCTATCTGAATCAGCACGTGCTTCGGCTCTACCGGAGCAATAGGTGTACTACCGGAGCACAGTTCTTTCAGTGTACTGTTGAGTATAGTGCACATTGCTCCAATTAAAACCCACCTCTAATATCAATTTGAAGTCACAATTTTAATTGATTTTAGAGCATATGATTTTAAAATAATTAATCAGAAACCGTTATTCTCTCTGCCAACTTAAACCATGAAGAATATCTAACCCTTCGGCTGCTTCTTTTAAAAAAGTGGGGTTAGGGTTCGTCTTGGTATATGTAAGCTTATGGGATGCTTATGCTTTGGTTGGTTTTTTTTAAGTTCAACCGAAATTGGAAAATTACGCCAGTAATGAAAGTTTTCGGCTTATTTACTTCCCCGCAGTGAAAGAGTCGAAAATCGTGTTTTGGGAGGATAAATCTCACCAATATTTCATTCTCCATAAGCGCACGTATACCAAGACGACCCTAACCTCAAAGTAGCAGCTTGGTATGTTTAGAGACGGTACTGGTCTATGGACCAAAGAATTAAGTGGAGAAAGGGACACCTGTCGCAAGCTTTGCGCTGGGTGCCTATTTGTCTCTTAGTTGTTCTGGACTCAGTCATTACTTTATTATATCATTTTTCGTTGTCGAGTGGAAACTGAAAGCTCTCTCTCAGTCGAACCCAAAGCTTTATCATCGCGCGCTTCGGCGCATTTACTTTGCTCTTTACTTTGCCGCGCAGCGAAGTTTGAGCCGGGTCCGCTTCGCGCGCTCTCCTCTCCGCTCTCTCTCTCTCCTCCACTCTCCTCTCTCTCTCTCTCCTCTCTCTCCTCTCTCTCCTCTCTCTCCTCTCTCTCCTCTGCCTCTGCTTGCTATGCTCCACAATTGAGCCGTACCTGACCTATTAACACACTGCACTTGGTCTAGTTTCGACTCTGATAAGCTCGTTGATTCAAACTGGGGTGGCCTCCCCCTCCCTCCTCCCCCACCCGTGCCCCACCCCCTTAGCCCTCCCGCCCCGCGGTTCCGCGAGTGACGTCTGTCGTCTCAAAATTATCGATCTTTTTTCCCGCGCTCCTCTCTTCTCCTCGCCTCTTCATGCCGCCACCAACACCGCAACACATTCAAACTCATCTCTTTCTTTTTAACGGTTTTCGCTTGATAAGGAAGAAGCTTCGACAATTTCACCTTCCATTTCTCGCTGGATTTTATAAGCAAATTTCCTCTCTTCGTGCCAGAGTTGGGCAAATAGGAGTGTAATCGATTACACGATTACTATGCGTAATCAGTAATCGTCAAACCTCTGGATGGTAATTAAATGTACTCGTACTCTGCGCAGATAAATAGTAGACTTAAGGGTCTTTTCTCTGCAACTAATATGATGGGTGGCTTGTAAAAACGCAGCCCTGATTACCGTAAAATCACCCTTCGAAAAAACGGCGATTACGATTACTCGGTAATCGCGTAATCGATTACCATCCCCATTTGCCCAACTTTGCTTCGTGCCTGTCATTATTGACGTTTTTAGTGATGATGTCTGGAGAAAAAAAAAACCGTCACTGAGCGTTTCAAGCTATCTCCCTCTGTCTCAAATCCACGTGACCAGTAGTGGTTCGTGAAATTTGGCAACCCTGTTTTTTTGACATTTAAATTTATGTGAAATCTGAACTCAATAATTAACTTCTCAAAAAATGTCTGTCCGTCTGTCTGTGCATGACCTTTTCCTTAATTTTTCTCGGGGGAGGCTGCAGATCTATATATTGTTATATCGTTGGGTAGGCTACAGGTAATTTTATCTTTTTCTCATCCGTTTTTTTCTTAATTTTCCTTTCATTCTCTCTTCCCCATTTTTCTGACATTTGGGGGGGGGGGGAGAAGATTAACCCGATCATCCCTCTCTAGCTACAGGTATGCCCCAGAGACATATAGAGACCCTGTAGGAGCTATGCTTCCCATTTGTTATGGAAGTTATGCACGTAAAAGGGATCCATATCTATTCCGGGGCTCTACGGAACAAGAGCCAACAGTCATTACTGTTCAGCGGTGAAAATTGCTTCATTCAGGATCTATATGAAGTTTCGCTTCTAATTCAAAATTTCGGTTTATTGTAGCATATGATTTCACAATAATTAATAAGAAACCGTAATTCTGTCTACAAAACGTAAATTTAAACCATGAACAAAACCTAACTTATGACCATCACTCAACAGTAGGTGACTGTTGGCTCTTGTTATGATGAGTCCCGACCTTTGAGCTGGAAAATGGGGCACCGTTCGTCAGCTTTGCTAAATTGAACTGAAGAATAACAATAAGTACTGTATATCAACCAACCACATCACAATCAATCGCCAAGTATCGTAATTACAAGTTTTCACCACACCGCGGCACCGGGTATATAACATGCGCTATTTATCGGAAAAATGGGGCGGGGGGGGGGGGGGGGGTCGACCCCATTTCCAACTCACACTAAATACATTTCATCCAACCGAAAACATGAAAACGTGATAAATTGCATTATACTCTAAAATCCTGAAGCCGGCTCCTATTTTAAATTTAGTAAAAAAAAATACAATGGGACAGTTGCAAGGGTCTGAAATGGTGTGTTTTTTATAAAGAAAATGATAGTACTTGATGACACAGTGGCGTAGCCATGACACCAAAATTTGTCCTAAAAAAAGGTAATTTTTTGCGTTTTCAGACAAATTTTACCAAATTAATATCTTTGGATCTCATCTCCGAAACAATAGGACTCAATTAGAAACCAAAGGCATCTTTGTTTTCACCTCATCAAGTACTTTCATTTTCTTTACAGAAAAACAACATTTCGGACCCTTGCAACTGTCCCATTTTTTCGCCTCGTTTTTTCCCATAGTCTTAAAGTTGTCTGTGCTGCTTGCACCAGCTACATGCTTTAATCATTGAGAATCTTCCGAACCTTTCCAGAACCTTTACGTCGATAGACCATGCGAGAGCCTCTATGAAGCAAAATGACCGTACAAAAAATCCCTAAATTAAAAATAATGAAAACAAGAAACCGAAGTGATGTAGGATATTGACTTTTATTGTACTTTAGACGTCTTTCGGCTTTTAGCCATCATCAGAAGTATGTAACACGGGGAAAAAACATAACTAATAAAATAATAACATTTTAACGAACTATAAAATGTAGTCAGAAATAAATAATAAAATAAAACACAGCAATGCAGACTAGTATAGAATAAATCCTATTCTATACTAGTCTGTATTGCTGTGTTTTATTTTATTATTTATTTCTGACTACATTTTATAGTTCGTTAAAATGTTATTATTTTATTAGTTATGTTTTTTCCCCGTGTTACATACTTCTGATGATGGCTAAAAGCCGAAAGACGTCTAAAGTACAATAAAAGTCAATATCCTACATCACTTCGGTTTCTTGTTTTCATTATTTTTAATTTACACAGTGGTGATGTTCAATCTCAACAACTTTAAAAAATCCCTCTTTATTCCCAGCTGCAGTAAATTGTGATTCAAGTGTATTTTCGCTTATCCGCATGAGTATAGGTACCAGGTACCGATACCGCCCCTTGCTCTTTTATTGTCCATCTTTGATCCACTTTGGTCATCGTCTTGCATTTTTTATTGCAGTTTCACATACAATCCGATTACCATCTCTTCGGTGTGCCCGTTGGTCGAGTCGAGAGCAGTATTGCCAGATCGAGGGTAAAAATCAAGGGATCGAAGGATTTAAATCAATGTAAAACGTACGGTTTTTTCACCCCAATCTGGCAACACTGGTCGAGAGCAAAGAAGAGTCTGACGATTCCGGTCCAAACCAAGCAGTCGTGATGATCGTCTTCTATCTGTCACAGTGTTGCCGGTTTGTCTGGAGAAAACCACACTTCATTTCCCGTTCATTGCCATGAAAATGGCACAAAGTTTTTCGTGAGATCTGGCAAATCTGCTCTATCGTGAGTTCGATCTCTCGATCGTCGGAGTAAATGCGCTCATATACATCGAGGGTAGACCGCGGACTCGGGAAATTACGTCTGAGCTGCCTTGAATAGCCCCCTCGATTCTTCTGTGAACGGTAATATGGCTCTCCCCCCCCCCATCCTCAAACTCTCAAAACCTTGCTGATTCTTGAAGGAAAACTGGGAGCTGCATCTGGAGTTTTTCGAACGTCCATGGAACAGTCATTGCTCATCAGAGTCTATATAATCCCTGGTAAAAATCCTCATCGAAAATCATCATAAAAATTGCAGCATGAAATTAGGAACCTGATTTCATGATGATCTCATGCTGAGTGTATACTGTATAATCCCCGGTAAAAATCCTCATCGAAAATCATCATAAAAATTGCAGCATGAAATTAGGAACCTGATTTCATGATGATCTCATGCTGAGTGTATACTGTATAATCCCTGGTAAAAATCCTCATCGAAAATCATCATAAAAATTGCAGCATGAAATTAGGAACCTGATTTCATGATGATTTCATGATGATCTCATGCTGAGTGTATAATCCCTGGTAAAAATCCTCATCGAAAATCATCATAAAAATTGCAACATGAAATTTGGAACCTGATTTCATGTTGATTACATGATGATCAGGGCCGGACTGGGAAAATTTGGCCCGGGGTGCTGATACCCCAAATGGCCCGAGTGTTCGAGTGGGCGGTATAAGGGGGGACTTTTTCTCCTTTTTTTCCGTGCTGCAATTTGGCCCGTAAGGATGTTGGCCAGGGGTGCGGTCGCACCGCCAGCACCCCGGCCAGTCCGGCCCTGATGATGATCTCATGCTGAGCTCAATATGATTCCTACTCATCGTGAGATCATCATGAGATCAATATCAGCTTTGGAAAAAGCTGTTTTGAAAGAAGGCAGTTCGTGGCATGATGCTCAGTTTTTGCCAGCATTTTCTGTTGATTTACTTCGTAGATAATTTACAACTCATCTCATTAATAATTGTGCGCAAACCATTTTGGATCTAAAGTGTAGCGGCTCTTGCAGTCTGGCAACCTTGCTTTCTGACATTAAAACCCATGTAAAGAAATCGAAAAAATCTATTATTTTACAAACGATGTAATCGAGAACATTCAATGTTGCCAAAATTCACGAGCTGCCACTGGATCTAAGTCTATCATTGTCTGTAATCAAAGACGTATCTAGAAAAAAAACCAGGGGTTCAAAGTTCAACTTTTCCCATTTTTAAACATAATTTCCCTCCTTTTCCCAGCTTAATTTGACGTATTTCAGAGACTAGCGGGGGTATACGCCCTTGTCTGTAATATAGAACAATATGCGAAACAACATACGAGCGAACATTAGCTTAAGCTAACAGGAAAATAGATTTAAAGAACCTAGTTAGTTCAAAGGAAGAATGTATTAAATGTAGCTTCGATGCAGGCTCGAAGCCGAAGGTTGGTTGATTGATCGGGAAAGCACGTTGTTAGCTTATTGAATGAGATGTAAGCCGTTTCTGATTGTTGTGGTGTGTCATGCTATGATATTATGAGTGTGCAGTAGTTTAGTAGAGGGCAGCGGGTTTAGTGTTTAAGTGTATGGTGTGATGCGTGCATAATTTTTGCAGGCGTTTAAAGGCCGTCGCGAGTCACGACTCGAAGGCAGCCTTGTGCGGTAATACTGGAATAGACCTTTTTCGCTGCAACGCCCTCCGCATTCTTCGACGCCTGAGCTTCGGCGCACACTGGACCAAAACGAAGATTTTTCCGAACATGGAAAATCGTTGTTTTTGTGTTTTTAAAATGTCTAGTCTTCAAATTTTCTTTTTTTAAAACCGTATTTTTTCACTCATTTCAAGCTCGAAAATATCCAATTTCCAACATTTTCTAGTTATATGTCTGTTTTTTCTTCATAATCTTGATTAGTATTTGTAAAATAATGTCCGGAAAATCCATGTTTTGATCACTGTGCGGCGTTCGGCCGGTCAAACGACGATTATTGATTCGCTCTGCACGATTTTGAAGTTGGTCCTAATGATTTGAATGCTTATAGTTTGATAAGAATAATTTGTATTGTTTTAAGAGGCGATAGCCTCTGTATAGCCACCCCCGGTCAAGTCAAAGCATCAAGATTTCTGTGATTGAAATATTTGAAGGGTTTTCAGGTGTTTTCTTGTTCTTAATCACCTATTCACGAGATATCCGTTTAGGTACACGATCAGTGGCGGCTCGTGCAACTTGGCAACCACGCTTATTTGCCATTTAAACCTATGCAAAAGTATCGATAGCTTGGGGGTGCAATTGCACCTCCTGAAGATCGATTATTTTACATAGGTTTAAATGGAGAGAATACGTTGTTGCCACATTGCACCCGCCGCCGCTGTACACGATGGACAAAAATATGGTGCAGTATCAAATATGAGGCTTCGATTATGAACTCTGAAAGTCTCTGAACCATGTACTTTTTGATTTCCACGGAGAAATTTTTTTAGAAGTTTCCCAAATTCCTCCCCTACCTTAGCTAGTTAAGGTATCGTCCCGACTAATGTCACGAACACCGATCTAAGATGACGAGAGTTAAGGAAGGGGTGTCACCTACCCTTTTCAAATATTTCCGATGACAACCCCTATCCTGAGATTTATTGTAAAAAATTATCGGTATTTATAAAGCAAGCATTCCGGGGCAAATTGGATGCCGATGTCTTTTCTTGTTTTCGAATTCGACCCATTTTCAAAAATCAATAATTCCTAAAAAGTCTATTTGGGACTCTTTAATGTGCACTTAGTTTTTTTCGCGGGATTTTACCCTGGTAAAATGCTCCTTGAAAATCCCTGCCCAAATCTCCATGCCATAAGGATTTCTTTGAAAATGTACGGAAATCCATAAAAATTCTTGAGGATTTCCGTATATTTTCACGGAAATCGTTATTATTTCATGGAAATCCTTATTGCATGTTGATTTGGGCAAGGATTTTGAAGGGCCATTTCTACCAGGGTACGTTTGAAGCAAAGTGCCATTTTGCCGTAGTTTGCCGTTTAGAGTTTGCTACAGAGCCGTTCCGTCGAGTTCATCTCTTCTCTGATCGCTCCCGTAGCCTCATTCATGGATTTTTGCTTGAAATGGGAATCGAGCGTGAATAAATAATATGTCAAATCAAATGACTCCACGATTCTTTGAACATATTGTGTGAGTAATGCCATGCCATGCCATGCCGAGTTGTGTTGACTTTTGTTTGTGTGTGTGTGTAATTGCGTGAGTGGTATGAATCGGTTGGATGAATGTGCTGTGCAACTGTTTTCTACGGGGTCTAGTGTGAGTCAAGTTAAGTCAAGTCAAGAGTCAAGTTAAGTCAAGTCAAGTCAAAACTCGCGAGACAGGGTGCGAAGGAGACGCAGACGGGAAAAACGTATAACGTAACGGAGGATTAAATCGTCCTAATTTGTCGTTAGTGTCCCACTAGCGGATCCAAGTTATTGTCCTTCTCTCTCTTCTCTCATTAGAATGCATGTGTTAGCAAAGGATAGTAGAGGGGGCTAAAATCACGTGACTGCCCCTAATCTGTCCTTTTCTATCATCCACGTTCTAATGGGAGAAGAGAGAGAAGGATAGATTCCTGGATCCGCCAGTGTTGTGTCCCATGTCCTATGTATCCGACTCGTTAATGCCGACTTTTTCGACGTCAGTCGAGCAGTCTAGCTCGCATGACATGACGACGACGAGTCCATCCCGAAGAAAATATATAAAAGCAACAACAACACCAGCATTTGGCTGATTGATAATTCAAGACGACCAACAATGCCGTAACCCCCCCCCCCCCCGGATCACCCTTCCTCCAGCCCCCTCCACCGCCTGCGCCTCGCTATAGTTCTCAGCAGGCTTTGTTATACTACGCCCAATTCCCATTATCTCAGTCTCTTCTTTTATTTCCTTCCTCGCGAATATAACAGGTGAATGAGTGAGTGAGTGAATGAATGAGTGTGTGCGTGAGTGAGTGAGTGTTTGAATGAGTGTGAGTGAGTGAAAGAGTAAGTGAATCGTCAACGACTTGATGTAAGCGAGAGTGAACTACTCTTCCGACCAACAGACCACTTTCCATCTCTATACATCCTCGTCGCACTGGTAGCCCGTTTGATTTTTTGCGCGACGTTGACAAATGACGACCAATTCGTACTGACGGATTTTACCGAAGACCCCCGGGCCCGAAAAATTTTCGGGACGAAAGGTCCTCGACCCAAAGTCTAGTTGGGAGTCTGAAAGCCTCACTTTTATTCTGCTGGCATTTCAGAATGAAAATTTCGCGGATAATGTCCTATATTTTCTTTTTCGCGCACGAATCCAGATGTAAACATCCTATATCCCAACATGGCGGACGCGGAATGAATTTGCTTCAAAATCCGACAGAGTTTCCGTTCCGATTGTATTATTCTGTGCCCTTATAACCTCCTAGCGGTCACGGAAAAATGTCTGGTAGACATATGACCCGCAGAATTCTTCATAATATCTACCAGGATCGCCGAAAATACCTCAGCAAACCGTGATCGAATATTTTTTTTCTAATAGGGTATTTCCGTGTACTAGAGTGTAGTTTCTCATTTTTCGCCTGAAAAGGTGCCAAAGAGTTCGCCTGAAAGGATTGGAGATTATCCTCACTGAAAAAAATATTACCAGAAGCATGACGATGTGTGAACTAATGTAACGGATAGTACAATTTCCAGAATTCTACTGTTTGAACCATATTTCTGATTTAAAATATTGAGGAAATTCTAGTGAAATAACCATATTCTGGTATTAACACCAGAATTTTCTGGTCAAAGAACTAGACTTTCTGAGGTTCACATATCGTTGTGCTTCTGGTAATGTTACTATATAGTTCAGGAATTATTTTTTTTTCAGTGCATACTTAACGGTGTTGGCTAAGGACCTGTGTGGACAGTTTTTACTAAGCGCTGCATGATTGCAAGTGAACCGGTAAAAACTTTGGAAAAGGTGTAAAGAATCCGATATGCCTGACACAGCCGCCGCGCCGTAGCCACAAGTTCGTATTTCTCTGTCTTTGTCTATTTAACCGCATCGGTGGAAAAAGGATGGAGAGAGAGAGAGAGAGAGAGAGAGATAGAGAGAGAGAGATAGAGAGATAGAGAGAGAGGGGGGGGCTGTCACGTGACCTCAGCCCCTATTCCTGTCCTTTTCTAAGGAACGCGCAGTCAAATGGGCAAGGAGAGAAATAGAAAAAGTCCTGGCTATACGGCACGGCTTTGATGACTGTGATGATTTAGCCGAGCTTATTTGCTCTAGACCCCGAAACCGCTGTAGGGCAGTGTGTTAATTGCGTCTTCGAAGAAAGTTCCCATTGAAAAAGTCACCTTTTCTCAGACACCGTTGCATTTGCACCTCGAGTAGGAAAGGGGCATGCCCGTGTGAACTATGGGACAGGTGTTGAGGTTGAGGGTGCCGCGTCGGCAGCGCACTAACCCGAAAACCTATCCCTTGACCCAGTTCACATGGCTCAGGGCTCAGCCTCCCTCGTAGTTACGAAGTGTTATCGTAAACAGGTGGTATCGCAGCTACAGTGGAGGATTAAAAGGCAGGGACCTGTACCCATATCTCAATATTCTCTCAACCTCCAATACCAACCCTCCCGGATCATTTTTTTCTTCCGCCCATCTTTTCCGAGAGTTATCCTGTTTTAATTTACCCTCTTTCCTTCCTACTCTTTCATTTTTTTTTTTTTTTAACCTTTCATAAATAACTGTTACGTCTATAGAATTCTTCTAATGATTCGGTCTTTTGTTTAGCTCGTCTTCGCCTTCCTTCCGTTTTGCGTCTGGTTTTTTTTTTCTTTGATATTGAAAGGCGCTGTCTTCTATCCATCTTTTCTCTCCATTGAATCGCGTGTGTTAGACGAGGATAGACAAGGGCATAGAATCTGATAGTTCTGTCCTTTTTCTACTTTTACACGGAAAGGGAAAATGAGAGAGATGGAAGAGATACTGATCTTCGTGCGCTACTTTTCTCTCAACCACTTCCTCCTCCCTCCATTGGAAGGAGAATTATTGTATTCTAACAATCCTCTTAGTGTCAGTTTAATTAGTCAAGATTAAGTTCTATTGTTTGTTTGCTATTGACAAAGTTTATTAAAATGTTTATCACTGATAAGCTTTGTCGCTTTGTGTGACCAATGGATGTTTTCTTAGAACTTTCTTACAAGTTGTAATCAGTGCGTAGCGTGCAATTTGGCAACGTTGCAGTTCGTCCATTTAAACCCATGAAAAAGATCGAACTATTGGGTGTTCGGTGAACACCTTCGCATTCGACCTGTAAAAGGTCACAGGTTTAAATTGACACAATACAGCGTTACCAAATTGCACGCCACGCCACTGGTTGTAATACATACAGCGATGCTGACCTGGGCCCGAAGTTTATTTAGTTCGATTCCGTGACATTTCAACGCGGATAATGGGGCTCTTTCAAACTTTTGCTATCAGCGATTGGCTGGTTAATTTTTTAATTTAAACCAGCAAAAATGACGTTGAGTGTTGTAAAAAAATCACGAAATTGACTCCTAGACTCACTAACTGACTTTGACGTTAAAGGCATTGTGGCGGAGCTACGCAGGAACACAGGTACCGCGGGGGATTGCTATCTAACTTGACGATTTCCTATGTGTTTCTATAGAGAAAGACACACATTCGATAGGAATCTCCTATGATACCTGCATAGCTCTGCCATCTTTGCTCGCAAAGGGCGGAGCTACGCAGCCTTCATGGGTGATTCTTGTCTTATTTTTCACTCGCTCTATACAGACACGCTCAGAGGAAAGTCTCAAATTACATAGGAATATCCCAATATAGTACCTGTTTCTGCGTAGCTCCGCCACATGCATTAAAGTTTAACCCTTTATGGGCCAAGCCCGAGTATACTCGTTTTTCGCCTCTCGCTTGTTTTACATTGTATCTGTGTTCATTGGGGATGAACGTGATTATCGATGAAAACACTTACAAGATACGATTTCGTCAGGCGCCTTCAATTCTTTGTATAGGCAATTCCAACTCCCCCGAGTACGAACAGTTAACTACCTTCCCTATATAAACGGAAGAGTGGCGTTCTTATGAAACTAACCTGGTCCTTAGAGGGTTAAAGTCATTTTGTGGGTGTGTGAGTGAATTTCGTAATTTTTTCGTGCGCACTGTGATTTTCGCTGGATTTTTCACAAGAAAAAACAAATTTCGTGCAGCCTTCCGAATCATCCCTCTCACTCTCGTGTGACCCATCAGTGACCCTCAAACAGAGCTTTATCTTTCTAGAGCAGAATTTCGTAAACGGGTCTTGTTTCAAGACATTCTCATCTTAAAATCACATGAAAATGATTTGAGAAATCTATTGACTGTTTCAGTCGAGCGATTCGTGTCGATTGCCTTGCGAGGCCCTCTGGTTCCAAATAAACTCTGATTCAGTGTATTTTGTGTATTTTTCCCATAAGAGCATTTTTGAACGGAAATTTAGTCTATTAAATTAAACTCTTATTGCGACCTTCTTGCGATTATGAATTCTACGTCCTCGAAAATGCTTCACTATGCCTGGTTTCCAAGGCTAAAACTGCCGAAATCACTAAGATATTACAGAGTAAATGATGCATTTGGAGGTTGGAATCACCCAAATATTATTGTTGTTGTGAAATTGGGGGGATTTTGGGCGATTCTAACCTACAAATGCAACGTTTAATCCGTAATATCTTACTGATTTCGGCAGTTTTAGTCAAGGATCCAGGCATGATTATTAAGCATTTTCGAGGACGTATAGAATGCATAGTCACAAAACGTTTGCAATAATTAATTGTTTGATTTAATAGCCTAAATTTCCGTTCAAAAGTTTGCTTTTGGGGCAGAGTTTGAACCAGAGTTTGTTTGGAACCAGAGGCCCTCGAACGGCAATCGATACGATATATCGATCTCTACTATAGCAGTCTATTGCTGCCAAAGTTCAAAAACATATATCTTTGTATGCGAGTTTAGCGATGAGATTATGATAGTGGTACTTAGGGATCACGTGAGAGTGAGAGAGATGGTTTGGACAGTGGCGTAGCGTGCAATTCGGCAACGTTGCATTTCGTTCATTTACACTCATGAGAAAGATCGAACTGTTGGGTGTTCGGTGAACACGTTCGCCGTATTCGACCTTTTACGTTGGTTTAAATGGACACAGTACAGCGTTGCCAAATTGCACGCTACGCCACTGGGTTATTTGGAGCGCTCAAGGAACTTTTTCAGCGTCTACAGCGCGCCAAGGAGAATCAGCCTCTAGACAAATCGGCAATGCTGCAGTGCAGTGCAGTGCAGTGCGTCTCCTTGAAATATTATCTAAGTATCGCGGCGCTGCTCAACTTGCAATATTGCATCCTATCGGAAGGTGAGGTGCAGGAGGGCACATTGATCCGCAAGTAATCAGCATCAGAGTGGTGGGGTCCTCGAGCTTCACCGAGGTGCAGAAAATGCGGTTGCAGGAAGGAGCGAAGTGGAAGATGGTGCCGGTGCCCCCCCCCCCCCCCGACCACTCTTTGATCACCCTCTGTCATTGAAGGGCAGTCATGATCTCTGCCGCCTCCTCTCTAAGCCCTCTCTTCGATCCGGTCCGCTCCTACTATACACTCTTACTCAAGGCAGTGTTGCCAGTTTAATGGTCAGGAAAAAAATAAAGCCTTATTCAAAATAATCGACGCCAGTGTTGCCAGATAGTGCGGCTTTTTCTATGTGTTCTTATGGGAAAAGCAGCAAGATCTGGCAACACTGATCGACGCGCAGTGGATCGAAACTTGTAATTTCCGATTTTACGAATAAAAATGAAGATGATGAACACGAAACTGCAAGATAGCTTACAAAAAAGTCTGAAATCATTCATTTTAGAGGTTAAAATGAGTCAAATAACGTGGTTTTTGTAAGAAATTATCGACTTTAAAATTTAAATTACTTTTAAAGCCGCAAAACCACTAGGATTTTTATGCCCAGCAAATCTTTTGTTTCTATCCAGTGTGCGCCGTGAACTCTGGAAGTGCCTTTGATTTCAATAACCAGCTCAACCACTGATTCTGAGTTGTCCTAATGTGAAACTTCAGTCCGCTAGGTTTTTTAAGGGGTCCGACTCCAGATTCGCCTTTTTATTTCCTGGCCCTGGCAAAATTTTATGATTTTAGGCACTTCATCAAAGACATATCTTAACAATTACGGGGGAGCAGAAGTTCAATGCCTGATCAATTTTTGACCTTTTTAGGCAGTTTGAGCGCTTTTCCCCCGATTTTTTCAGATTCTCAGGGACGGGGGGGAGAGGGCACGCCTTCTTGCCTCTTGTATTTCCCTTCCATCTTGAAAGTGAGTTATCTGAAAATTCGCAAAAAATGGTTTTCAGGGGTGAAAAATTCTTTAATGGTATATTAAACGTTGTCCACTCCCCCCCCCCCCCGGCCATGTCAAACTGATGATTTTTTTATTTATTTATATTTTTCTTTTTACCTTAGTACAAGAGCAACGGCTGTAAGTAGACCACCCCCTTCTTGCCTTTCCATTGGACAACCCAGGTTGATACGACAACCATATCAGTTGATTTTTCCATAGTATACTCCCTCCAAGTCATATTTCTTTGTAAGCCTCATCAGGATCATTCTCATAGTAGGCATCAAATGAAAATGAATTGAGCGACTTTTCCGGAATAAGGGCGCATAAAACAACAGGTGTGATCGTCAGCTAATAACCTCCATTTGCTCACAATGCACAATCCCCAGGAAGAGCACACCCATTGTTTTATGAGCCCTTCTTCCAGAAAGGTCCTCAATTATGGAATGTGAATCGAAATGGTCAGAACTGCAGCTTCCTTTTGCCTACTATTAAATTTGGCATCGTTGATTATACTGTGCTGCAGTCGAAAAGATAACTTCGACCCTCTTGCCCCCCCCTTCCCTTCCCATTTCCTCTCTGCTCGTCTGTCTGCTCTGTGGTCGGGGTTCGATTATATTCAACTGCAAGAGCGTAGGTAATATACGTGTTTAGTGGCTATGCGAGAAGGAATTTATGATTATTCTCCACCTGAGACCGAGGGCATCAATTGGATACCAGACTCAACCCGTCCATAAAGTTTAGAACTCGATAATACCCCCTACCTCCCCTCCCTCCTCCAGCTGGGCTCTCTCTCTCGCTCTCTCTTTCTTTTCTTTCCTTTTCTTTTAGACTTTTTTTTTAAAGTTACGTTTTTATGGGGCCGAGGAGCAGTGGTGGTCGAGGCAGATCGGACGTGTTGGTCATTCCAGGATAAGGTGGGGTGGTGGGAGACGGGTCGGGAGAGCGACTACGGGAAGCATCGCACAGGTTCATGATCACAAATGATGAACGAACTTAATTTCACTTTGTTTTTTTTTTTTTTGTTTTTTGTTTTTTTCTTAAATCTGGAATTTTGAATTCATCATTATGAGTATTTTATTAAGATATTGGGGGGGGGGGGATATTTTGGTTAGCTTTACTGTCGTGGCTCATCATTTTGGCGTCTATGTGCAAAGATGAAGGACTTGACGATACACTGAGAAAAAATTTAGGTAATTTAACAGTAGTTCTGTTAAAAATTGTGATTACAAACGCATTTGTTGATTTAACTAACCATTTTGTCAGTGGCGTCGCGTGCAATTTGGCAACTATCCCTGGTAAAAGTGACGACTATAACCGTTCCAAAAACGACTATGAACATAGTTGGCCAACTATGGATTATAGTTGGCCAACTATAGATTATAGTCGGCAACTATGTTTATAGTCGTTTTTGGAATAGTCGTATAGTCGTCATTTTTCGTCGTTATTCTATCCATTTAAACTCATGGAAAATATCGAATTCAGGGGGTGCACAGTGCACAAGGAAAATTCGATATATATAATGAGTTTAAATGGAGCAGTTGCATTGTTGCCAGATGGCACGTGACGCCACTGCATTTTGTTGATTTTACAATGCAAAAAGGTAAATCAACAATGAAAAAAGATTCATCAAATTTTTTAAATATCATTTCAGAAAAAAATGTAAACCGTAGTGATTACTTTCTGAAGAAAGTAATGTTTTCCATCAATCAATGCGTAAAATATACGACACATTTAACCTAAAATCTGACTACACAGTAAAACTGGGAAAAATCAGATTGTTTTCGTTTGGCATCCCGGTTTTTGCGCACTGTATTGTTGTGTGTGGCAGGTTGCGACCGTCGTTAAAATACCCGATTTTTACCGATTATTATTTGGATATCGTCGGCACGTTTTTGAGGACCTTTTTTTTCTCTATTCAATAATGAAATGACCGGTTTATTTCAGTTATCGACGTAGGGTTCAGATTTTTTGGTCGGTTTGAGGAAAATCCTTCGGGAAGCACGCGTTCCTGTCATGGTTGGAAATCGTCTTTTCTTTTCCTCTTCCTTTTTCCGATGCGTTTTTCTTCCTTTCCTTTTTTTTTAGCCAATTCTGGGCCCTTCTTGACCTTTTTTGCCGCTCGTCCCTCTAAATTTTTTCTTCCGTATTTGATGTCGGGGGATTTGGTGTTTGTTTCATTCTTGCAGATCGGGAGCAATAATAATAAAAAAGGGAAGGGGGAAGAAGGAGTGGCCTATATTTTTCTTTTTCTTCTCTTCCTTTGTTGCTGTCAGTTCGACATAGAAAAAAAAATGATGAAAATAGACAAGGAAAATATTAGTATTATTCAGTTTTTTTCCAGCATTTTAAACACTTAACAGTCCATGTTACTCGCACTCTTATTTCACCCTGAACTCATTAACCCAATTTCGCTCCTGATAAGATTATTTTTCGATTCTTTTTTTTTTTCGGTCATACAATATAATTTTTGCTTTATTTTGCGAAAAATACAAAGACACTACAAAGTTAGCCACTATGCGCAGAAAGTGTAGTTTTACTTATATTTGTTTAGCTGGTTCTCGGTTATGTTTAGGAGGAGGTGTATGGCCAGTAGGTATTTGATTTCACTCACCCTTGAATGCGTTTTGAAAAATTTAACTGCCCCCCCCCTTCCTGTCTTTTCTGTCCAAGAAGCGCCAATTTCAACCACGAAGAAAACCTAACCTTTTTCCATCAGTCATCAGTTGGCGGCTGTTGACTATTGACTATATTTTTTCGATGAGTCCCGACCAAAATTGAGCTGGAAAATTGAACACATGTCGCAAGCTTCGTGGGGTTCTGTTTGTCCCTGCTCTCCTTAAAGTGCAGTGGCGAAGCGTGCAATCTGGCAACGTTGCGTTTGGCTTATTAAAACCCATGAAAAATATCGAACTATTTAGGAATCGCCGATGACCATCGGATTCGATCTTTTCCATAAGTTCAAATGGACAAAATGCCGTGTTGTCAAATAGCACGCTTCGCCACTGTAAAAGTGAGTTCAAGACTTTTTGAACGGTCCCAATGTTATTTTCAGTGGCGGCTCGTGCTATTTGGCAACAGTGTTTTTATCCCCATTTAAATACATGGAAAACAATCGAAACTCGAGGAGGCTGCCAGCCTCCGCTGGAATCGATTTTTTACCTAAGTTTAAGTGGGAAAAATGCATGGTTGCCAAATCTCACGGGCCGCTACTGGTTATTTTCACAGCATTTAACATCAGGATTGATAGTCCATACCTTGCGAGAGTAGAGCTCCATCGTGGTATGAGACAAATATTTAGAAGAAGTTTCCTTCATTGCTCCTAATATCCTAAAATTTTAAAGAGAGTAAAATAGTTTGGAGAAGAAATTTTGTTTGGTTCCGAATATAGTGGGATCAGGACAGGAGCTTGAGGTTAGCGAAGGTAGGAGGGGGTAGAGTCCCTAAATGTAGAGAGTTAAGACAAGAGGGTAGTCAACTTCTGATTAGTCGATGAATTTTAGGCTCTACGGACGCCGCGATTGGATGCGATTTTGCACTTCTGTTTTGTTTACCAACGGTCTTTTACAGATAAAAGAGTTAATTTGCGATGAATCTGTTTATTTTAATCATAATGCACCACAAGAATGTCTATAAATCTCAGAAGAATCATTATTAAAAGCGTTAATACATGCCGATCAACAAAAACAGGGAAAGATTACATCGTTACAAACTTAGCGGAACTGTAATCTTTGCAGTGGTGCAAAACACAACAACAGCCTCAGAATGTAAACAAATGTGCAAAATCGCATCCAATGGCGGCGCCCATGATTTCACTTGTCTTAACTCTCTACATATAGGGACTCTAGGAGGGGGAAGAGGGGAAATTAGGACAGAAGCTGCAAAAAATGATTGGAGTGGCGTGGCGTTGTCACCGGTGTCCCCGGTAGTGGCGTTATAGTCGCGAACATAGGGACTTTGACAGAGAGCCTAACGCGTCATTGCGACATCATCGATAGTTTAGCATGGAGGCAAATAGGTAGGTGTGGCGGCGGAGGGGCGGGGGTTGTTATACAGAGGGAACGCAATTAATAATACGAAGAGATATTAGGATAGCAGCAAGAGGAACTCTGGAACAGAGGAACGGAACGGAAGACTAGTCCATTCACCGAGCAGTCAAAGTGCTGGACGGGAAGGGGTATCCCCGTCACCTGCCAGATAGAAACCTGGGAACAGGTCCACGTCGATGGACCGCGAATCGGATATCCCGGCGGAGGAACCGAGAACCGAGAACCGTGAACCGAGGATGGTGCATGACGTTATAACGTTAAGGTATGGAAAGACGCTAGCGTTTGTTATGGTTATTTTTGTTGTCTCGTCCTATCCTCCGTTGTCGTCAAAACCCTTGTTGAGGAATATGAATATCGGTGTAATGGTGTATGCTGAGGACTCATCGATGAGTATCTCGCGGGGCTTTGGAAGGGGGGGGGGGTGTCACGGCAGCGTGCGGGGTCCGGGGCGATCGGGACTCTGTGTTGGCTGGAGGAGGGATTGAAGGACACACACAATGAATCCAGTGGGGGTAAGTAGGTCAGTAGGTTGGTTACGAATCCGAGAGAAGGGGAAAGTTAGATGGTTCGGTCTCTCTCGCACACAGCTCGGCGCTCGGCGGCTCAACGCGGCGCTCGTCGAGGCTCGCTCAGGCAATACTCGGGCCCGTAAGTAGGTCACAGTTCTCCCTCTCTTCCCCTCCATCATCCCGGCCACCGTCCTCCCCCTCCCTCTCCCTCTCCCTCGCCCCTCCCCGCTTCACTTTCACTATTGCATGCGCTCTCAATTACCGCCGCCCGCCACCGCCCCCCGCCCTTCGTTACCATGCCGCACCGCTCCGCACCGCAGCTTATTGTGCCGCCCGCCGCCGCGCCGCGCCGCGCCTCGCCTCGCCTTCTCACTCACTCTACCCGCGCTACGACTCAACAGTAAACGCGCGCCTTCTCCCGCCTCGCCGCCGCTGCCTCTGCGCCTTGCCTCCAAGCCATTCCGCAGCCTCGAAATCGTCTTTTTCCTATCTTCCTTCCGAATCGCCCCTCACCCCCTCAAGTTTTTCTCTAACCTCTGACACTATCCGGAATGGTAAACAGAGAATAGTGGCGATCCGCGGACGCAACATCAATTCTCATTGTTCAGTACTCAACAAATGCTATGATCGATTTTTTTTCTTTCCCTGTAAGAGTTAGAAAAACAGCAAACGTGTAAAACGAGGCGGGTTGCGATTTTGATTATTTGTAATTTTGTACGCGGATTGAAAATTTTCTTGGGGGCTTTTCGGGGGTACCTACCGCGAGTCGCGAGTATCGTGGAAGCCGGCCGCTGAGGTATAGGGTTATAGTGTGTGTAGCCGTAGAGTCCGTGAGAGCCATAGCCATAGCGGCGGTTCGTGTGCCTTTTGTGTGGAGTGTGGTGCGGTTTGGTTTGGGTTCGACTGTTGGAGGCCAGCGCTGCCGTCAAGTGACTGAGTGCTCTCAGCAGTCAGTCGGTGCATACATCTTGTCCGAGCCGGACCCGCTCTTGGTTACTTCATACATTCGTGCAGTGACGAAATCTCTCCCCATTCGAACAACACGCTCGGATTGTGTATACAAAAAAATACTTAGCCGCCTTAACCTCTCGTTAACTTCCCTCCACGTTTTCTGGTTATAACTACTTACCGGTCTTGTTAACTAAACGCGTGCTCTTTTGTTTTTCCAACCAAACTACTTCGTCGTCAATCCTTATCATCATTTGTTTTTCGCCGTACCATGTGATTGTTTTTGTTTGTTTCGGCTTCATCTCTCGTTACCGGAATTTTGTTCGTGTGTTTGTGCGACCATTCTTACTGTCGGATCTTTCTCGGATTACAAGATGATTTTGTGTGTTTTGACCGTGTGATTAACAACCATTAACCGGGCATTTTTGCCCATTTATTTTGTTTTGTTTTTATTTCAAATATTTAATTTTTTTGTTAACAAATCTTTCTTCAAAGTTACCTTTTTAGTTCAATTCAATTTACCTCAATCATAATACCATAATGAAATTAAAATACGATTTTAGAAAATTTGTTTAGTTCGTTCGTTTGATTGTTCGTGTGTTCGTTCGTCCGTACCTTAGTTCGTTTCGGCCCTTTTGGATTTCGTGATAGGAATCGGTGTGATACGGTGCTCTAAAAATATTGTGTGTTCTAAATGGAGTGGGGCTAAGAAGCTCCGATACAGCTGAAAAAGTGCGTGTAGCATGATATTAGATATGGAACAACATCAGTCTTCCCTAAACTCCGTCGGGATGTCCCATTACGATCCTAGTAATGGGGGCGGCGGTGGTGGAAGTCCAACCTCCGGATCCACGACAATGTCACTGCCCCCACCCCCCTTGTACAGTAGCCCCCCTGTGTATAACATAATTCAATCACCGTCCCAAACGGGACAGTCCCAACAACATCAGCCTGCCCAGCAGTCACAACAGCCCCAATCCCAACAACCGCCCTCCCCTCAATCCCAGACCCCACAACAACCGCAGCAGACACAACAAACACAACAGCAACAACTTTCTTCATCATCCCTTAACCAACAACACAATTCCATGCCTTATAGCTATAACTTGTATAATTTAGACAATTCGTACTTATTTTCTCCCCCAGGAAATGGCGGAGGAGGCAATGTGGCCAGCTCTATGGAACTTGTTGTCTCGAACGCGGGTAGCGCGGGCAACTACTCGATGCAACAACCATATCAGCAACAACAGCAACAAACAACACAACAGCAACAACAACCAAACCAAATCCAAACGATGCAGCTAAGCTCGGGTATAACTGATTTACCAGACACCAAGGAAGTGATAGCTATCGAGGAGCTTTGTCCTGTGTGCGGGGACAAGGTTTCTGGTTATCACTACGGTCTCCTTACTTGTGAATCGTGTAAAGGCTTCTTCAAACGAACCGTACAAAATAAAAAGGTGTACACGTGTGTTGCCGAACGAAGTTGTCATATTGACAAAACTCAACGGAAAAGATGTCCCTACTGTCGATTCCAAAAGTGCTTGGAAGTAGGAATGAAACTTGAAGGTAAGCCCAACTTTCGCATTTACTTATATTTCCTCTCAGTAATCTCGAGGGTAAAGGAGGTATTACTAGCGTTATTTGGTCAAGTTCTTTGTGGGTCCTTTGACTCTCTCTGAATGTTTCAATTTTAAAAATCAAAACAGCCATTATTTTTGTTACGGACGGCACCGTCCTGTGTAATAAAACCATTTTCAATAGTTTCAAAACAAACGTGAAACTGTGGAGGAAGTTATAGCGACCATATTTTTTCCCCGAAATATCAACGTAAAATTCGAATTCTATTTTGGAGCATTTGAGGAAAAACACTCGATACGAGACGTCATCCTCATTTTTTGTGACGTTCGTAACAGGTGCTTTTCTCCATTGCTCCCAAATGCCATTAGACTTCTTTGTTCTTTCGGGGAAATCTAGTTTCCAATTGGGCTCTAACTTCCTTTGTAGTTTCACGTTTGTCTTGAAACTATTTAAATGGTTTTATTGCATTGGTGACACTGGAATGGTGACGCTCGTAGTAAAAATGACTGTGGATCTAGAGGCCGGATCGGCCTGTACTTACGCTCTTCCTTAATGGTCAAACAAAAAACAAAAGAAGTCGAGTACACCTAATTACAATTGGGCTTTTTGATTTCAAATATTCAGAATTTAGAGTAGGGGCTATGTCGCTAATTTTTCCCCCTTTCTCTACTTCCCGAAAGGAAAAATTCATTAATTTGACTTAAGATTACTGTTCGGCCTGGTTTGAGCATCTCTTTCGAGCTCCTCTATCAAAGATCTATAAATTCAAGCTCTTTTTCTTTGGATCAAGATTGTCAGTAATATACAAGGATGTCTAAGTAACGTCAGTGTTTCCTCCATTACCCTTGCAAGATTAAAATGGTTTTTGAAGTTTGTTCTTCTACAATGCTTATCAATGGTTTTTGTTAGTTGTTGATTTAAGGGGATTCAAAAGTTTCCCTCTTTGATTTCTCAGCCAATTTTGAAACGTCTTGAATTTTTGATGGTTTACATTTTTCAGATTGTGTTATCTCTAAGCGCTCTGAAAATAACCTAAAAACTTACACTTTCCGAAAAATTCCTGAAGAGACATTTTGAAAGAACAAGGTTTGCCGATTTTTATTAAAGAACTCGCGCTTTCATAATTTGATTAAATAACACAAAATGTACACTTTTTTTTTACTATATCGACCTCCACCGAACAGTGCTAAGTGCTAATATGCATCGTAAATTCGCAAGTAAATGGTGGAGGAATGAAATTATGTTTTTGTAGCGAAGTCAGATTTATGCATGAAGAATACAGGAAACTTAAAGTTGTGATGTTTTGGGTGTATAAATAATATACTACTAGCTTTTACCCTAGGTATTCTCATGCATTTGTGTTCAAGTTAGGCACCTATTTAGAATATAAAGAAATAAAGGGGCCCGGACCCTGTGATCTAGTTAACAGCTTTATCAGACTGACCTATCTAAGAAAATCTGTTTCGTGTTTATTTTGCTCGCGCGTATAGTTTTAGACCTCATGGCATCCCTACAGCCAGGAAAAAACTCTAAATATTCGTGTTAAGAAGAGAATGATAGTTCCCGCTCCTCCAAAAAAAAAAAAAAAAAAAGTTCTATTCTCATCCTATCGGTGAATTCTCCCACCGAATTAAAGGGTCGTTCTATCATGATGGTCCCACCCGCAATATTTTAAAATCACATTTTTCTTACCGAAATTCAGAATTCCCAACTTATTATTGATGAAGAGGGAAAAGAATGTATGACATCCATCTTACCTTAATCCCTAAAAAAGTTGACATAAAAAATGAAAAAATTAATTAGGAAACAAATCAATTGTAAGCTACTACAAAGCATAACTAATTGTCATTTGTGCCTTATTTTGAATTCTGCTCACGCGAAACTTTTAAAAAATTGAAAAGCCATTCATAGCAATAGCAACTAAATTATGATGCGATTGGGGAGACATGGCACCGTCGCATCGTGTTGTTTCTCGCCGCTGTCAATAAAATTCCAGGCCGCAGGATAAATTGGCAACAGTGCTTCAGATTATTTATCGTAATTGAATTTATGTCAGTCGTACCAAGTTTTCGCCTGGCTGATACTTATCTCCTTTCCCTGGCAGCCTTTTATTTCTTGGCTTTTTACTCTTTAACTTTCTCAGTGATAAAGAGCGCCCGGGCGACAAATTCGCGGGAAAATGCTTCATCCGGTCGTTTCAGCATCAATTGATTTTGTAATGTTTAAAGATATCAATCATCAATGGCATGTGTAAGTTTCGTGCCCACTATTAGATAGCTTTATGCAGAAGAGAACCAACTTTTCTGTTTCTGCAAAACGGAAGCAATTGGTGTGGGTCTTCTCCGCAAAAGGTTACCTTCTTCGCGAACAGACAAGTTTTTCCTCTATCACTAGTAGTCCATTTTCTCCTCTCCTTTTATACGACGTCTCGTTTTTTATGAAAAAAATAAATGATTAAATAAAATAAAAAACCGTCCGATTTTCATTTTTTCTCTCTAAATTATAATTCTACAAAACTAATACGTCATTTTGCGTTCTTTTCTCGCTGGTGTCTCAAAACTTTTTTTAATTTTCAGAAGTTTTACCTCAGAGATTGAAAAGACGATAACCTAAAATATTTTTTTTTTTTTTTTTTTTTTTTTTTTTTTTATCTACCTCATTAACAATTCTCAATTTCTGGAACACTTACGTCATCCCAAAAAGTAAAGTTTTAGTGTAATTATGACAGAAAAGAGTGTCGGCACCACGAACTATAACTTTATATCATAATTTTTTATATCAATCTTCATTATTGTTATTCTATTATTTTCTATCTTTTGCAAAGGGACGTAATTCAGGAAAAAAATTGGAGAAAAAAAAATTAGGAACTTTTAGATTATTTTAATTTTTGTAATTTTTGTAATTTTTTTTTTTTTTTTAATTTAATTTTATTTTTAAGTTTTTTTTCAAAATTTCTTATTTTGTTTATTTTTTTAAATAATTTTATGAGGAAGTTGTTTCTGAAAAATCCTTTCGGTTCTTACAATTTGTTTCTTTTTTTAATTGATAACATGTTAAAAATGCACTTACATTCGTACAATCTTTACATAGTTTAGCTATCCGAAAGCAAACTAGCAACTCTGAACTTTCTTTTTAGTATACTATTTTAGTATAGAAATATTTTTTCTGAAATTATAAATAATATCCCGCGCAAAACAGTTTCCTTTTTTTTTTTTTTTTTTGGTTGATCGTCAAGTATTTTTGCTGTGTTTGTGCGTTCCTTCCACCAACAAGTGATGTTTATCATTTCATCTTCTTATTCTTTTACTTCGAGTGTCTCATTTTGGTCGACCCAGTAGCGCACCGAGAGTTTCTTCATCTCCATCTTTTCTCCATTAAAAAACTTGTATCAGACAAGGATGGACAAGGGTATAAAACCCCCTCTTTCTGTCCTTTTCCTACTTATACATTCAAATGGGAAATGAGAGAGATGGAAGAGATCCTGGTTGCGCCAGTGTTTGGACTTGACCGCGGCGTTCGCTCCCCACCTCTCTTTCCATAGAAATTTTAATTATAGACCTCGTTTCAGGTAACTTTGATCTAAAGGTCCATCTAAATGTCTGAAAGGTCTAAGGTTGCGCAATTACCGTTTACCACGCGTCCTCTGAGCGCAGTGAGCGCACTTGTTGACGTCGATGGCAGATGTGCTATTTCGTGTATAATTTGATGGCATTTTCAATTCATCGATGATTCCACCGGTCGAGAAAAGATAACATAGTTCAGTTCAGTTCAGTTCATGACTGTATAAGGCACTGTAATATTCTGATCTGCGTAATCTTTTCTCAGTGGGTGGAATCGTCGTTGAATTATTAAAATACCCGCAAAAGTCCATGACGACTCCACCGGTTCAGAAAATATTACATGTCGGAGTATTTTCATGCGATCATAAACTGAACTGAACTTTATAATCTTTTGTCTAACGGTGGAAACATCGGTGACTTTAAAAATGTCATTATATGTTCACAAAACGGTAGCTCTTTCATTCAAAACCGGTGATCGAAAAGTGGTTAAATCCTCTGTGTATTTGAATGTTGTTAAACTAGCGCCGAAACCGCTAAACATCTATTTGGTACCAGATTTGGCAAAAAAGGTGCACAGTAAACATCAAATCATATTTGAAATTTGTGTATTTTTCGCAAAATCTTGCAACACTTTAAAAATTAGAAGAGTCGTATCCTCCGGCTTGTAGATTGAATCGAAAGCCAGTTGGAAACATCCACTCTATAACCGCAGTGACAGCACGTGCGATTGTGCAACACTGTTTTTCCTCCGTCTAATTCTATGTAAACCAAACGATTAGATTTAGTGAAGCAGAGCTTCGCACCAACAATCGATTGTTTGACATGGAATCCTAAAATCATTGTTGCCTAGTTGCACGAGACGCCGCACCGCGCCACTGTCCTACCGCCCTCATTTAGCTTTTTTTAGATCGCGGGTAGTCGCGATTCATTTGAGGCACTATTATTATTGTTGGCTAAAAAATGTACACATCGCGTGTTGAACATTCATTGAAAAGCTTAACACGGAGGAAGCGGACACTTTAACAAAATTCGAATTTAATCGATATTTGGTTAGTACGTTCTCTATTCGACGATTCGCGTATACGCCGTATTCACCTGGATTTGCTGGCCTCTTATTCGTTGACAGTAAGAATCACCATTAATTTTCTCCCTTTGAACCGAAACGGTTCGGAACGAATTAAGTACTCAATTTTTTCCATCATTATTATTATTAGTTGTGGCATTATTGAATTGAGAAATACGTCCGCACCTTTCTAGTAGTTCACAGAAGAAAAAAAAATGTTTTAGATTTAAAAGGAAATATTTTTGAATTATTTGACAAAAATACGTATGTTTTAAAATTGAAATTTTTGTTAAGTTTTGTTAAATTAAAAAAAACTTTTCATTAGATCAAAATACAAAATTTTCAATTTAAAAACAATTATTTTTAATTTAAAAACAACTATTTTTACCTTAAAAACAAAAAATTTTAGTTTAAAAATACTTCTTACTGTCGTATAATTCAAAAATAATTTTTTTAAAATCTAAAACATTTTTTCTTTCTGTGTAGCAATGGGTTGGTTGATGGCACGTTGCATTATGATCTGAGAGCGAAAAGTATAATCGGCAAATAATCAGTGAAAAAAGTCATAAAAATCATCGTTTTCGATCTTTTAAGCTTAATTGACAACTTTCTTGTGACATTTTTAGGTTTAAAGGTTTTAGGTTTTAGGTGCTCTGTGATCAAAATCGGTCTTGACAGTTTATAAATCATGCATTGATGAGATATTTACTCTCTGATTTTTGACAACTTTTTGACAGTTTCAGGCTATATATAGCGTTGATTCCAAGTTTATACTCGGCAAAATTGACTATTCGCTCTTTAAAAACTTTCAAAATCCACTTGTTACCTTGGATAATCACTTTAAAGAATCGTCCGTTTTGAACAAACCGCGTTGCATTGCGCGTATCACTATTTTCACCGACATACTGCTTAATAGACGCATTGTGTTTGTGTGAACGACGTGAACGTAAGTATTATTTCATAATCCTCTGGTCGCCTGAAAAATCAGTGAAAAAAATTCAGCCAATATTTCGTGTTTATTTCTGGAAAATTCAACATTTTAAGGTTACACGTTTACGGTGATGTTCGCAGAAACGCGCTGTGGTCGAACCTGTGTTAGTAGCACAGAGAAAATAATGTAAAGTGTATTCCAGCGCGGACTCTTCAAAATTTACGATTGTTAAAAATGATTTCATAGTAGATTTTGAAATATTTTGATACGAGCATATAGTGACTTTCGTGGAGTTGTACGTTAGAATCATGTGCATGCCTATATCATGTGATATAGCTGTAGCAAAAGAATGGATCATTACGCTTATAACGCACAATTTTATTTCGCTGTTGAATCTAACCCACCATTGCACGCGGACCGTAAACTCTGCCAATATTCCCAGTCCAAAGCGAAACCCTCTGACTCCGGCCTCCATTCTTTATCGCGCACCGTGGGCAGAAAAGTTTGATTTGGTGGTAAAAAATCAGAAATTAAATGTTGCCCAAACTTGTCGTTAAAAAGCTTCCAGGACTAAATTTTGTTCACCTATAAAACATTTCAAACACATGATTCTATCTGAAAAATGTACGCAGAGATCCTATAATATCAGTTCAGCTTCGAAGTGATAATTATTAAAGATGATTTTAAATTGTTAATTTTTTGCCGCCAATTTTGCAAATTTATGCTCACTGGGTGGCACCCAAATGCAGTCATACAGACTGTTTTAGTAACGAGTGGGAATTTGTAAAATCCAGAACTCTGATTGGCTGAGAAGCTTTTTATGAACGTGGAACCTATATCTGATCGGTCAATTTTGAATTCCCCATACTTCTCAGTGAAACAGTGTGTAGTGATCAGGCTACAGATCTCTTATTACTCTCATTGATATTTAAACGAACAAAACATTAAGAAATAGTGATAAGTAAATAATCAACTGCCTACAAATTGGTGTTTTTCAATGTTGTACTAGTTGGCCTCAAATATATTTCATTTCTTCAGGCATCAGTGAACAAAACTGAGAACCGTTGAAAAGTTTGAGTCTTTGACTTTCGTCCCCCT